>VOMN01112775.1:0-36644 GCA_014899125.1 Orchestia grillus | reverse complement strand
CTGAGACTGCAGCACTGCACAGGGGCCCATGAATCAGGAGGGAGCTCACGCTCGCCTCAGAGCAGCTCAGGCCACGATCCTCCGTCCGACTCCCCCCCCACCGCCACCCCCTCAACTCGTGGGCAGTGCGGCTGTTACAGCACTTGGCAAGTATCATTATAAATTGGTTGTATTACATACATATTATAGAGCCATATTATACATATATATATATATATATATTTATTATAGAACCATATTATACGTATAATCGTATATTGTATACAATGCGTCTCTTGCAGGTAATTCATACGGAATCCTGTTGAAATTATACATTTTACATTAACACGTTGCCCGCGTATTGGGTCACGGATGTACCAATGAAACAATTCATTCCGCTGCTGCGTAATCCTTTGCTTGTAAGTCAACACTCATATTTCATTGCGTTGAAGGAAAGCCCTCGTATTCGTATCGTGAAATGATGAATCCGTCCTTCCGAGTGAAGAGAAAAAGCGAACAGGAAGGCAGCGCGTCTAACTTCCAAACAGAAAGAGTCACCGAATTGAAACCTAACCCAACCATAAAGCAGCCTAACGCAAGGTACGTGTTAATTTGCTCTTCGTGAAAAAACATGTTGTTCGACTTTGAGGGATATCATCTCCTCGAGATTTCGGCATGCAATAACAAAACGTTGCTCATTCAACGGTAAATTTCAAAGCGATCAGAAATTCGAGAAAAAAATTTTTTCATTTGAAAAGTTGATAATCATAAACGAAAATTGAAAGAAAATACGAAAGTATAGTGAACATTTTATCAATTGTCATGAAAAATTTGATCGTTTCTTCAAAATCTGTCTGGTATTGATTGTCTTTGCATTGAAATACATGCAAAAAGACCAACCCCATTCTTCTAGAGCAAAAATTGCGCGACGTGAAACTCTTTGAAAAATATACATTTTACATCGCATTCTTTCGAGAAATTGAAGAAAATTACGGGGTGAAATATCTTTCTTTCATCGAGTTACATCTGTGTGCCAAATTTGAAAACGAACCGCCCCACAAAACAAAAGTTGGTTTTGCTACCGGACGGTTCCCTTAATAAATATTTAATGAACAATCGTACCGAAGTGATGACGCTGCATATGGAACCCTGCATATGGTATTTGGCGAGCGCGTGATGCAGATGTTGGGAGGCTCTACAGCTGTTATTACTTCTTACATGCAGATGTTGGGAGGCTCTATGGCTGTCATTACTTCTTAGAAGCAGATTTTTCGAAGCCTTACAGCTGTCATTAGTCTGCTTGCCTCTGCCAGAGCTGGACCAGCGTACACTCTGCGGTAGTTGCGAACTTCGGATGAAACGGTCCAAGCTTTCAACGAAGCTTCCTAGTGATAGATGCATCCAGCGCCGTGGAACGCGCTCTAATGTGCCAAAATAATCTATATATACTGTGTTTTTGGGATAAATGTGACAAATTCAATTCATCTTTTCTATATACACTGTGTTTTCGGGATAAATGTGACAAAATTAATTTATCTTTTCTAATTGATTGGAGATATTTACTCACACTACGCGTCATTCAGAAGCTTCTTTCTAGTTCATTCATACATTTGATAACCGTAAGAATGAACGGCTGAAAACGCCAGAGAATTGGAAGAGAATGACCTTTGTTGAGGTGATCGGCGACGGTCAAATAAGGAAAATCTTTTGTCAGGACATTAAGAGCACAACACGAAGAAATACGAATAAGAGATGACTTTCCAAGGGTCCAAACGATACACTTTGAGCCATGCAGGCCCGGTTTCCTCAACCTGCGATGGTTTTTGGACGAGTCTCCAGTGACGCTATGGTGATGCCTCCGAATGGCTACGAGGAGTTGATCAACACTGTATTTGAGCCCTAGATACTTGAGCCCTAGATACTTGAGCAATAGATACTTGAGCCCTAGATACTTGAGCCCTAGATACTTGAGCCCTAGATAATTGAGCCCTACATACTTGAGGCCTAGATACTTTAGCCCTAGATACTTTAGCCCTAGATAATTGAGCCCTACATACTTGAGGCCTAGATACTTGAGCCCTAAATACTTGAGCCCTAAATACTTGAGCCCTAGATACTTGAGCCTTAGATAGTTGAGCCCTAGATAATTGAACCCTAGATACTTGAGCCCTAGATAACAAGGATTGTCAACGGTAGACCCTCCCGTGATACTAGAACTCTCGTTCGTCGTCTGACACAGTAACACGTGTCAGCACACCATGAAGCCGAAACAACTGCTAAGAATGCAGGATTGGCAGAAATGGAAATAGAAGTCGCAGAACATTAACGACTTCATCAGTCCCAATGTTTGGCCACCCAGCTCCGTGGACCTGAACCCAATAGGCAAATATGCATGTGGCACAGTTAAGGAAGATACTGATCGCCGTGCCAGTAACACAAAAGCTCAGCTAGTTTACAGAAACAAGGCAGTTTTTCGAACCCTTTCTCGGGAAACTGTAAAATTAGCTTGCCCCAGGTTCCGGAGTCCGATCGAGGTTGTGATCGAAGTTAATGGTAGATTTTTCGAGTGAAATTTGTTGATACTTGATAATATTGAAGGGCCAAATTTCAAAATACATTTTCGACACTGCTGAAAATGTTTTACTTCAGAGACTCAAATTTATCCCGAACACACTGGATATTAAATAGGCGGGCATAATATCAACAATGCATGAACCGAACGACTCGACGGCTGATTTTGAACATACAGTAGTAGCATGCATCCATTCTGAAGCGATGACTAACAAGTATAAACAGTGCACACACTTTCCAGTATCGTATGTTATTTTGCCAGTCCAGTGATAAGATACGATACTGTTATGAGCACGAGAGGCAGTTGCCTGCGAAGCATTCACAATGATCTCGCGAACACTCACAAACAAGACCCTGTACTCTGAGACGACTTAGCTCTTAGGACAAATCACATCTCGTTGACAAATTTCAAACGGGAAAATGACAATTAGAGCCAACACTTTCCCCGTGAGCTCACGCTGCAAGTGCGTGTACTCCAAGTATGTACAATACTATGTAACAATTCTGAAATTCTGCCTCACGACTTCAAAAGTGCGTGCGTTCAGTAACGCAACTCTATGCGGGTTCCCACGTATGCGTGACTATATACTTGTAGGTACACTTGCTCGAGAATTGAACAGAGCGCCTCAGTTCACGAATTGTGAATATAGAGACAAGTCAATCAGACTCTTAGTACGAATTGCGACCTACGTGAATAAGTGATGCAGAGCATAAATTCGTGAATTACTGTCTATGATCACAAAAAACTCTCGTGAATTTCTTGTAAAACGGTATTTTCCGGTCTATTTTGAATTCAAGGAATGGACAGACTGAGCCGAAACAAGGCATGATTTCAGCCAGTACAAACGAGGGGAATTTGCGCAATTCACGCCCTGCCGGTCCTCCAGAAGCCTAATTCATGCATTGCGTGCAAGAAACGCGCAAATTGCAAGCAGCTTTGCACTAAATTTAAAGCACATTTATCTCAAAACTCATTTAAATCACGTTTTAAAACACTCGAGTGTTGTAGTTAATAGAAAGAATCATTCGTAGGGACACAACGCGCATTGCTTGCAAACCTGTACATCGCTCACACACGCGCACATACATACGAGTATACACAAGTGTTGCACATAAACAATATCGTGTTGCACATTTGTCACTATCTAAGGTTATCAGTAGCGATTTTAATGTCGAGTCTCAACCCTGAACTCACGCCGTATCACGCATCCACTTGTCTACACGCCAGTATAAAGGACCTTTTCTTCTGCTATTAAATCAAAACTTTTCCCAAAATCCATCAATTTTGAAACCCGATGTGCAAGTTTTGGGATCGTGCATGTTTAGATGCGAATAAAAACAGAGCATGGGCAGCTCCCCAAGGTCAATGGAGCACACATGGAGCAGTCAACGCAAAGTAACATGGAGCAGTCAACGCACAGTAACATGGAGCAGTCAACGCACAGTAACATGGAGCAGTCAACGCACAGTAACATGGAGCAGTCAACGCACAGTAACATGGAGCAGGGAACACAACAAGGAGCAATAAACACATGGAGTATGGAACACACAACAAGGAGCAATAAACACATGGAGCAGGGAACACACAATAACGTGGAGCAATGAACACATGGAGCAAGGAACACACAACATGGAGCAAGGAACACACAACATGGAGCAGGGAACACACAACATGGAGCAGGGAACACAGTACACACGCCCACGGTGCAAAGCAGGCAAGTTACGACCGTCGCGTCTCCACCAACGTGACGTCTGAGTCACCTTTTATAGCATCAGTTCGTAAATTTTTACGGCACAGCCAGTGAATAATATTCAGCTCGAACAGAAAGAAAGCTGATAGGAGGTGCAACCTGCCCGATAACATTCGTTGTTTTAGTAACCAAGATGCGAGATATAACGGTAAATTGATAACGTTGATAAACTCGGGCTGTTCTACGTAATGACTCGTAAATCATCCCATTTATAGGCTGTCGCTCACTGAGGACGAAATAAACTAAATCATCACTGTGGCACACTCGCTAGTCAGGGTGGCAAAATCAATTTTTGACGGAGTCGGACTCCTAAGCGTGCTAGGAGTCGGACCTTAGACCTCCCAATTCCGCACCTTCTGAGCTTCCGCAGTTTCCCTCCCACACACCAAACAAAAAACGTGCAAGACAAACTCGAGAAGCAACGTTTTTTTGAAAATCACACCGCAAAAGTTAAGCGGTTGAGAGATATGGTATTCAAAAATGTTTGATGTGATGTACATTTATTATCTGAGAATATCAGACATTCAATGAAGAATATTTCATCACAAGGTGATAGGAGAACTGCTGAAAGCTATGAAGAATTTGAGCTTTCTGACTCAGCCTCACGCCAGAGATGCGCAAAATCCATCAAGCGACGACCCCACTGGAGGCGGAGGTGGAATGAAAATCAAATATCTGAAAACCAAATTGAGGAGTCCCACATGATTTTAATACCTTAAGATCCATCATAGCCTAACGCTGAATTTCTGCACTGCCACCAGTGACGCAGACCTGGCGTGACTAAGCATAGTGTGTTACCTTTGCCTAGCTCGGCGAGACCTGCTAGGTGCACCTGCACCGCTCAAACAGACTTGTAAGTACTCCCCAAGTAAGGTAGTCTATTAAGTACGTCTTATTAATGAGTTAACACATCAAGGTACTGAACGTTCATGGATGAATATGTCGAAATGAAATACCCAACCGACGGGAAGACGAGACTTATTTTTCGCACGAAATATTAGTAACTTTTGTCCAATAATGACATTGCTCTTATTAGTGTCCACAATCACAAGCGACGTTCACACTTTCCAACACAGTTTCACGCCCAATTTTGTCTAGAGTGAAATTAATCATCCACCGACAATCCTAGGGCAGTGAAACACCACACCTCTATCAACAGCACCGGACACGCACCAACAAAGAAAATCACCTCATCTTAATCCTCACAACATAACGTAGACCACATCCCGCATAGATCATACCACACGGCGCTCACAACAACAAACACAGGCACTTAGTGTGTGACGTAGGGAGCTCATTTCCTGTTTTGGCCCAGTTTACTACGAGTCGCCAGCATGATCTCCCTGCAGCCTGACCCACACACCCACTACCTGACGCAGGGTGAGCCCCGAGCTGGTGTACAGGTGATATGATATTAGGCGTTTAACCACCAAAGTTACAATTCAGGTTATTCTTACAGTGGAACTCAGTTTCAACTCAAGCGTCAGTTGCAATTCACTACAGTTCCAATTTCTTTTTCAACAAAATTGTTGCATGAGTGACTTGGGAATCCTGCCGATCCTTCGAGGGTCGCTAATTCCTCAAGAGACGTTGAAGGACAATCCCCTTTGAGCGTACCCCCATAGGGAGCTGGTGTAGTAGAGTGGAAGCCGTGAACAACACCACCAATAGCCACTGCCTTCCATCACTGCAACCGGCAATTTTTGCGTTCACTTCCTAATGCCTCAAATGGAGCCAAAACGAAGGCACGCGTCGCATGCAGCAGCAACAATAGAGCGGCTCAAGGGACAGCTTCTCTCTATTGTCTCGGTCGCGGCGTTCCTGCTGCGTGAGACGTGGCGCGGACCTTCACGGTTGCCCACCGCAACCCAACACTGCGCCACTCAACCCGGTAATGCCCACGTCCTTTACCTTGCTGACACTGTGCTTCATTAAAAATGTTATCCTTTGTGAGAAACTTTACCCGCAGGCCTTGTGTGCATTGGAGATAAGACCGGCTAGCTTTATATCAGAAGTCGTCTCCAGTGCCATAAACATTTGCAATAAAGCTACAGCTAGCTTTGTGCGAGAAGTAATCTCGAGGCCTTTTATACATTTATAGTAACACTGCAGCGCTCTCTGTGCTGGAAGCGATCTCTAACCTTATGTAACATCCTTTCAGCCCATTCCAAGCGACGGACATATACATAGACCCATCAAAAATCGAATGAATTCGTTTCATGCGCGTCCATAATTAGTGCGTTGGTTTTCCTGCTACGTTTGAGCACCAGCTACGATATGTACACGCGGTGTGAGCCGCACACAGTGGTTGCATCATGTACATATATTTCCAGAATTTTTGCAATTGATTAAGTACGGTTCTGGGGGGAATGAGCTCACCCAACGATAACACCGGGTTGGTTTGTCACCCACTTTTGCCAAGGTGTCCGTAATTCAAAGGACATTCACGTCCTCTGAATTACGGACACCTTCAACGCCTTGCAAGACCATATGGTCCCATTCCATAAGGATGCGGCTAGTTTTGGTAAAAAGCAAAATATATTCTTATTGCACACCTACATAAGGCTGCAGTGACATTTTTGAACGAAGCTGAATTGCAACGTCAGCCCCAAACTAATTAGGTCTTTGAAGGGTTCAAATGATGACGGTCGTTGTAAGCGAGACACCTGGCACGTGCCTTAGCATACTTGCTGGCCGCCAATTTACAAAGCCGTACTTCACATCCGACTGCCAATGGAAATTTGCGCCCATATGGAAATTTGCGCCCATATGGAAATTTGGAGCCTCTCGCGCGACGTCTTCTGACGGTAAAAGAATTTTACCCTTGAATAGAAACCCGAACAGCCTTCCACCTTGTAAGGACCACTGTCACTCCTCAAGAACATGTGTATAAGTAACACAGTGTAACAAGTTTCACTGTTAGCTTGCATTGTTCATGGATATTACCCATAATTGCTATTTTAAAGTAAATAAACAAAACGAAGAAAAAATTATGCTAGAACTCTACTCTTCTGGTCAGATCAACTAATTTTGAAATTCATCTTTCTTCACTGTTATAATACCAGTATTAAATATAACATAATCATCATACAAAAAAGCAGTTCCACGTGAACAATTGGTCATTTTTTACAGTTTCATAACAAAAGAAGTTAGACAATAACACCTCATTGCCCGGAACAAAAATCACCAACTAAATCAAATTTCGTCTCAAATTCGAACAGTTTCGTGTGAAACTAGCGCGAATATGAACACAGGTGCACCAAATGAGACCGCCAGCTTGCGCGTAACTCGCCATTCCGTGGACGTCAATAACAAGCGGGTGCTTCTAGGCTTCGAGAGAGAAAGGGGGGGGGGAGCTCGGACGCGCTGAGGGACCCTTGTAGAGCTACGACGCACACGAGGCTCTCACAGCTTTTGGGGCCCGTTTACGTGTTTGCGTCACTAGGGTGAATTGAGGCCATAATCAGCTGCGCGCCTACACGGACAACGCTGCGTAATTTAGGTACTCTAGAATGACAGAATTATTTTCACGGGAAGTCTGGAATTAGCCTCGTATGAAAAACTAGCTGCAGCTTTGTGAACCTCAACCGCCACGTCCTTTTGGTCGATACTGGGTTGATGAATTATTTCGTCGAGATGTGCACAACAAAGCACAGCATCAGCTAGTAAAACAAAACGAAAGGTAACAACAAGATACGTAAAAAAGTACACAGGCTTTGACAAACACACCTCTACGTTCTTGAGCTCTAATTACACCGAGATAACGAATTTCAAACACAAGGCGGCCGAACTGCAAGGCTCTCAGCCTCTCCCACAGCAGAGCTAAAATTCCCTGCGGAAACATTCCGGCGCACACTCCGACACTGTCCTGTCACTCACTGATAACAAGTGGTGGGTGACGTCAGTGACATGAGAGGGTTCTCGAAGAACTATTTACCAATGGAGGGAGGGGAAGGAGAGCCATCATGTGAAAATGTGGTAAAGGTGGATACGCGACCCTTGAACGGCGAGGATATCATTTTTGATGTCCCCCCACCACCGTGCTTGTGACACATCCAACCCACATAGGCTATGATGAGGTAAAAAATCTAGTGTAAAGTCCGCTATTTCGGATCTATACAAAATTGTCATGCCTGATCATATCAATTTGATACCAACAGTCTAGAAGAGGGTATTCTCTGGCCGTGATTCTAGTGTTGAAGGAGAGCTAACTTGGACTTAGGTCAAAGGAACATAATTAGACTAGATTATTAGTTAGTTTAAATCTCCATAGCCATTATGGGTGCGACCTCAAGAGAGCAAAAAGAAAGAACCATCAAGTACCGACTTAAGAAAACGTGGAGTCTATGTACAGGTATGTTCCCACACAAGATTTTCCATGGGTAGAAACACCAAGCTAGGAAAGAAGAAAAAAAAAAAAGATTAAAAATAATCAGCAAAAACGGCATAAAAATGGAAAGAAGCAAAGTGGACACAAAAGATGGAAGTCCCGAAGGCCTAGCTATAGCTGAGGTAATCTACCAGGGGTCCCCCAGGGGATGCCATGCCTCGTGGCATAAAATAGACCAACTTGACTGCATTTCTTATGCCCCACGAGGAGTGGTACATCATCATATTAGTAGTGTTTAAGTATGTAGCAATTCGTTTTTAATCTTGGAAAATACATTTCTTGTCTAATATTTCGTTATTTATTTTTAAACTTCTTTCTGAATTTTTTTCTGTGTTGTAAAATTAAATATTTATTTATCAATACAATTTGGGTTATTTAGGTATATACATTAGATATTTAAGTTTAACAAGATTTTTCTCTTATTCTACTAAGCACTGTAACTTTATCTGGCCAAAGTAAAGTGCAAATGACTGATAAGTGTCTAGAAAAAATGTGTTACCTATCACCTACCTATTCAAAAGAGGCTTTTCCTCTCTTATAGTGTTTTTTTACAAATTTTGATAGCCAAGACATTAAGTTAGTGCGCTGAGATAAGTTAAAGTTTGCCAAATTAGTCTCATAACCAATGCTTTATTGTTATTTTTCTGAATGTCGGTGCTTGATTTTTTATTACTTTCATTTCTGTGCTTTATTTTATACAAAATTTTAATATCACTACTTCTTAGAATTTATCAAGAAAATTGACAAAACTTTATGCTGACATATTTAATTTATTTAATCAGCGTAACGATTTGAAAGGAAAAATTAATTTTTCAATTCAAAGAGTAACACAAATTGGTCCGAGGTGCATAGCAGTGTTCTACCTTCGTTCTATTTCACCTGAAAAAAATAATCAAGAAAATAGAAACCATGAGGCTAGAACCTTGAAAAGTCTATGAACATACACAAGCCTTCAATGTTATGTAACCTACATGGCCAAATATTGACCAAAATGGACACTAGAGCAATGCCCTACCTTGAATGATATGAGATATCTTGGACTAACAGCTGTACTTTATTAGTCACTTGCACGCCAGCATTGATATTGAGTGCACAAGTTATTGTGAAGGTGTATGTTGAACTTCCCAAAACTAGCAACATCCAGACCTGAGGCTCGCCAAACTAGAGACACTCCCAGACAACAGATGGTCATAACACACCCTGCATAGTCATAGCCATGTTCTATTGCTATTCAGCAAGTTTAAATTACTTTGGCAAATATAAACTATGCTGGAGTACAGGGATTGCCAGATGACAGAATTCTGAGTTTGAGTGTATCAGCCTGACAACACAAGTGGCCATGACAAAATGGTCCATCACTTCCACAAGTTGAATATCACTGGTGAATATGGCACATTCTGTATACTATGAACCCATATTCTGGATACCAGAGCATCATATTCTGGATACCAGGGTGTTGTATTTTGAGGACCAGGGCACCATATTCTGGATACCAGGGTGTAGTATTTTGAGGACCAGGGCATCATATTCTGGATACCAGGGTGTTGTATTTTGTGGACCAGGGCATCATATTCTGGATACCAGGTTATTATACCCTACATATCATGACACTGTATTCTAGATATCATGACACCATACTCTGGATATCATCCCATTATATAATTATAGCACAGCCCAATGTTGCTTGCTTGGTCCATCCATCTTTCTGTCATGCTGTAAAGGATTTAGATAGGAGAAAATTCCCAGATCCATATTTCTAACTAGCCAGCGAGAGTGTCAGAGAAGGCAGTTGGTATCAGTGGTACTGCTCATAATATTTCATGTCAAATCTACCATAAATAAGAAGGCATCCTAAGAAATCAACATCATTTGCCCTGCCATTTTTGCCAGGGCATATCCACTAGTGGAACCATATTCTGGATACCATGGCTTCAAATTCTGGATACCAGAGTGCCATATTCTGGATACCAGGACACCAAATTCTGGATACCAGGACACCAAATTCTGAATACCAGGGCACTAAATTCTGAATACCATGATGCCATATTCTAGATACCAGGGTGACATATTGTAGATACCAGGACCCCAAATTCTGGATACCAGGACACCAAATTCTGGATACCAAGGCACCAAATTCTGGATACCAGGGCACCAAATTCTGAATACCAGGGTGCCATATTCTGGATACCAGGGCACCAAATTCTGGATACCAGGGCACCAAATTCTGGATACCAGGGCCCCAAATTCTGGATACCAGAGTGCCATATTCTAGATCTCAAGGCACCATACTCCATATGACACCAACAAATAACATGCTTGCTATTGTGTGCACTGGCACTGCAAACAACTGAGTTATGCTTTGAAATATTCCTAGTTTTCTGACTAGCAACATAGACCAGACAGCACCAGCTCATGTGAGTTTTCTTACACATAGCTTCTTCCCTCCCACTGTGCACTGGCTCCATTCTCATCCTGTGAGAGCTACAGCTAGTTGTGAAATGCAGAAGCTGGAGTGCAGCAAGACCTGAGAATGTACAACACTTCTGTCAGGTTTGCACTCATGGTAACCAATGAGTGTTAGGTAACCTAATACCCACCAAACTAATAGTATGGACATCCTTGGTAGAGTTCTTAGAAAACATTAGATAACAGAATAAAGTAACACTGACACATACAAGATAGTAACTTGATAAGATTCAACTCAAAGAATGACATGATCTTATAAACTTCAATAGTACTGTTTCACTAAAAATTATAATATTCTTCTAAGCCCACAATGTAAATTCTATTTAATTGAGAATATGGCTATTCTTGCCAAGGGCCCGGTTTTCCTAACTTTTTGAAAAATATTGCAATCAATGTTAATATTAAAACTTAATTTGACTTCTTGGCATTTATAAATATCCCAGTAATTAGGAACACTCCCCTGGCATTGGTCTACATAAAAATTAGTTATTCTTTAGAAATTTTGATCCAAACAACCTAATTTGTTATTTCGCAATTTCTGTTTGCATCTTAGTTTTCTTGCAGCATTTGGCACCTGCACACCAAACATAAGCTGACCTACAACATGCATAGGAACTAGGAGCTCACCCACAACACACATAGGAAGTAGGAGCTCACCCACAACACACATAGGAACTAGGAGCTCACCCACAACAATAAAGGGAAATCTGCAAAATTGAAAATTAATACACAAGTGAAGGGAACTCCACTGACTGATAAAATATCACTGGACAAGGCTCTCAGGGAAGCCATGGGAAGGTCAGATCAAATCTATGAGCCACCACCCATAATTAAAATAGCCCTAGAGGCACAACACTGCACTAGATAACTGAAACAAGCACTCTTCTAATTCACTTGAAGGAATTGAGTTGCATTGAGTTAATACCTTCTCTTGTATTTTTGGGAAGAAGTTCAGGCACATCAGTCCAAGTCACACTGATATATCACTTTTAATCCTTTAATGCCTTAGTTTTTACAGAGCAACAATTTTTTGGCTAACTTATATTCTTCTGATACAAAATATCTGCCTGAATATTCATTATGTGCACCAGAATGTAAGACTATTTTTCTAATGCCATTCAGGAGAGCTATGATGCCATAGAGGAGTGAAGGAATAAGAGCTTCAAGCCTTTGAGTCCTGAGAATGACAGAAGGTATTCAAATTTAATCAAACCTTGTCAATTATGTTGCTTGCATCTAACTAAGGTCATTGGTGAAGTGTCAGAGAAATTAGCCAGTGATATTCCAAAAAAGTCCTCCAACTCGAAAAATATTGATTATAGGTACTATACAATGTGTAACTTTAGCAATCAAATACAAGCCAAGGGGCTCACATTTTAGTGTCTAATGAATGAGAGGAAGGGAGGTTGGTTGCTCAATTTCACCCAAGCCTGCAATTGATGGTTGATAGTAATTCCTTATGGATTTATACAATTATTCATTAAAAATCTTACTATGTACAAAGAACTAACTAGGCCTAAATTAAACCAGAGTATTGCTAGAGACAACTTTGAATCAGGACTGATGAGTCTCTGTAGTACTTAAAGGAGTTACTTTACCTGTCACAAGAAAAGCCCTCTGACCAAAACCAAAACATGTGACCAACTGAATGGAAGGCCAGCAGTAACTACCACTTTTCTTGGCTAGTTTTCAGATAAAAATAGTCATTTTTTCCACACACTGTAAATCTTTGACTTCACTTAGAAATTGTTGATTTACATTTTTATCCTTCCAGAAAAGGAGGTATTTTTTGTCAATGGAAAGAGAACCATGGTGTGTCTAGAAACCTGCTAGAAAATATCCACAGTATGTATAAACTCTTAATTGTTTGCAGCTATGGTGAGATTTTTTATCAATGCCTTTGAGCTCCATGTATCACAATAATTATTTTTCTCCAAGTGTTTAACAAAATTAAAGCAAAATAAACAGCTTCACTGCCTTAAAACTGCTCAAGTTATAATTCTAAACCAAATGTACAATCATACATCATAGAATGCACATAAAAGATTTCAACATTTAGATAAGAACTACAATGAAACACAATAATGATAAATTTGCTAATTCAGCAAGTGACAGTAACACATTAGATCACACAAAGGACTCAAGCTATCATTCATCCACTAACTGCATTAGATGATACACGTGTATGTGCATGCTTTAGAATGAAGTTTCTATATGATACCCTGGAAGTCATACAATTTATTTGAACCCACAAGTAGCCATACTTAAAATATCCTTTAAAATAGTTCAAAAAAATTTTGTCTGCAATTTTTTGACTAATGTAACAGCGGTGGTAATGAATTGTTTTAAATTATGCGATCCCACAGTCGGGAAAACTTGGAAAAGATAAATTGATCAGGAATGAATGCAGTAATACATAAATTACCAATGAAAAATGGCACTTCCGGCATGAAATACGCTCAAGCACAGTTCACACAAGCCAGAAGTAAATGCTGACCTCGAAACTCGATAATTAAATAGAGAACAGACGCACTTATCTCGCCCGAAAATCAGGAGTCGCAGCTGAATCGACGATCATAACAAGGCTTTCGGGTGGCAGCGACAGGCAACCTTCCGTGCTAACTAAATAACGCGCGTTTCAGCGTCCTAAAAAATTTAAAACTCGGCCATAACTGAATTGTGCCACAGCAATCTAATAATCACATGAAATTCGAATGATAAAATTCGAAATTCATAGAAAATGAGAAAGATATGAGGTCCCGAGGACGGGCGGCAGCCATCTTGGAAAAGATGCCCTTGGCCTCAATCAATTTCTGCTGAATGAATGATTTAAGAGTAGAGGTGAGTTTTAGACTCAAAAACACAAGATGATTCAACTTAAGAGAAGGGGACTTACTGCATGTAAAGCTGTAATTCCATCTTGATTAACTGTATTGATATCTGCACCTCGTTGAAGCAGCTGTACAAGCTCGTCCTTGTCGCCAGCCGCCGCGGCTGCCAAAAATATACACTCATCACTAAACTTCACTGCTTTCTTTCTAGGACTATCGCTATATTCTTGTCTATTTGTTTCACTTTCTTTCCATCTTCTTATTTGTTCGGCCCTACGAAACAGGGACGATGCCCCGTGATTATCTCCTGCCATCAGGAGCACCGACACGCACTCCTGCACTTCGAACTCCTTCAACTACACTGAACTGTCTGACAGTCGACACACTCAAGAGTCAAGACAGCCCGTGCCTGAACGGCTGAAAGTGGCTGAGAGCACTTCACAGACAGCCTACAAGTGGCTGTCAGCCATATCGGCACCGACGACCTGCCTACCCAGGCACTGCGGTAGCCCAAGACAGGAGAGCGTGTAAATTTAATTAAATAATTCATTACCACGTGAAGGTTCATCAAGTCGACCACACCGCCCGTGACCGGTTAAGCCATTGTAAATAACTTGTATCAACAGGTATGACGAATGCGAATAGGGGACCCCAAGGCTCCACTATGTTAGGAATTTGAGAAGGAAACTTCAATTGTGTAATACTATTTAATTCCTATGCTTCCGCAACCCTTCAGCCGTGCGCTTTTTCGAGGGAATAACCATTCAAATTTATGGAGAGGTACATGCGTCCACGGGAAATAGAATACAAGCTCACAATAATTGAATGACATTATTTATCGGGGAAATTATAAAAATATCTGCTTATGAAACACAGAGTAGAAAGCAGACTCAGAGAAAGGCTCAGGTATGGTTGCCCAAAATAGATTTTGCAGTTTCAACTGTAAACAGCAACAATGGTGTTACTTGAATTTTACAAGGGAACAATTTCAAATTTTTTGTTAGGATACGTCGTGATGATCTTCGTGAAATTCCTAGCTGACGAACGTTGCCTAATAGACGTTTTCAAATCTACTGCAACACTCAATGATACGCTTTGAATTGCACATGAATTTCGTACATACGCATCTCATGCTGCCGAAGCATTCTTTGTTTGCTGTTGAGCCGAAATCTCAGAATCTTGAAATCATTGCAATAATGCAATGTTTGGAAGGCCTTTGTTGATTGAATGTTCTTACGAAGTCCCTCTGTAGTGCAACTAGCGAATCATTGCGAGAGGAATTACTTTCCACCATCTTTGCTTGTTAGTCCTTGTTATAGTTCGATATTTTTGAGGTATGATAATTGTGTAAATTTCGAGTACAAAATATGCTTCAAATCTGTATCATAGATACGGGATGAGACTTGTGCATTTTCTTTTTCCCTTCCGATATTACGCATTTTTATAGCTGTTTTAGATGTTGTGTAAAAAATGTTTAAAATGGTGAAATAACTTTTGTGCCACCCTGTACGACACGAGCCGTCATTCAATACTAGCCGTGCCCGTGGTAATGGCACCACGATTTTTAGAAGCTCTTGCACTGCACCGCGATTTCTTAATACGTCAACCGTTTCAAGACTTGTCCCATGCGCGCTCTGAAAATCTGATGGCAACACCCAGACAAATGATCCCTGGTCACCTAAAAATAGTGTAAATGTTATGGGAAGATCTGTGTTCGGTGATGGGGGAAGTTTTTGTCATAATGGTAGTAAATGCATTTAGCCAATTTCCATTCTATTATGAAAGCTTTCATTTGACTCAAAAGAACTTTCATTGATGCACTGTCCAGTCGTACCGTGGATAATGATATAAAAAGAAATTTATAGCTGAATTTTTAATTTGTCCCTGTCGAAGTATTGAAAAGCATGAGACACGGACGAAGGAAGCTAGATGCGGGTAAACATAAAGATTTCAAGTAAACAAACAAACAAACATTTCAAACTAGCGACAGCATACAGGTGTACGTACGTATGTAGGTAGATTTCAAGACGCTACTTAGCATCCTTAATGAGAGAGGCACCGAACAGAGGCGTATTTTAGTGTCATCCCATTTATGGCAGCAACATCCGAGTAATTTAGTGTGTCATCCCATTTATGGCAGCATCATCCGAGTAATTTAGTGTGTCATCCCATTTATGGCGACAACATCCGAGTATTTTAGGGTCTCATCCCATTTATGGCGGCAACATCCGAGTATTTTAGGGTCTCATCCCATTTATGGTAGCAACGTCCGAGTATTTTAATGTCTCATCCCATTTATGGCGGCAACATCTGCACCATGAGTAGCGGACAGCAGACAACACTCACGACGTGCGTGTGCGTGAAGTGATGTGATTTTCACACACGTACGATCGTCCGAGAGGCCTGAGCGGTTGAGGGTCACGTGGTCGTGAATGAGGGCTCTCAGAGTTACTGCAATGCTGCCAAAAATAACTTAAATTCCTTTCACAAGTTCAGGAAATTACTACAAAAAATTCATTAAGCTCCCACAATGAAATCAAGTTAGTACAATAAATTATGGTAGTACAATAAATTACGTTTGAACAATAAATTACGTTTGAACAACAAATTAAAAAATCAATTTACTAACAGAAATCAAGTTACTAGCAGAAATCAAGTTACTAACAGAAATCGAGTGACTAACGGAAATCTAGTGACTAACAGAAGTCAAGTTAGTACGATAAATTAAGTTACGAACAGTAAATCCATTGAACGGCTCTCCCAAATGCTCCGGTTCATTTCACTAGACACTCACTAGGATGACTCACTCAAGTGTGTACATCCACTGCGGACACCTGCCTCTCCGGCATATGGGGTGCCTGAATAGGCTTTAGGCTACAAATCATTATGATCAATACAGGTCTTCTTTCGTGTATTTGGATATTGAGTTTGGTTCCTTGATCACTTTATTTATGGGCTTTTACAGGCAAGTACGTATTTTCAGTCGATGTGGTGGTAAACAAGCAATATAACTATCAAAAAACATACAAGTCTAGACAAAAATCTAACCAATACTGCATTCTTCTATGGGTTGGTTTGTGAAACAAGGCCTAATTTCTATTTTTTTTATCAAATTTCCTCTTAAAATTGACCATCGGTAAATTCGCACGAATGTCTAATTTCTATCGCTCCCTGCATATGTATCATAATAGTCTCCGTATACGTATCATAATGGTCTCTCTACCCGTACCATAATGGTCTCCGTCACGTATAATAATATTCTCTGTACATAAGTGGTAATGGTCTCTGTACTTGTATCCTAATTCCCTCAAGACTTGCTCCATAACTCGTCGTTCAAGTCAACCAAAGCTTGACATCCGCATCAAAACACGCTGGAGTGACTACGTCTCGCAAGGTATCCCGCGATTTTCCCTCTCGTCCGAAACATGCGAGGCGTTTTAGAGAAGTAGAGGCCTCTCAGCCACCTTTCGTAATGCCTTCCTGTGAACAGCATTAAAGGGTCGGCGAGTACGTTTCGGGGGGCAGCGCCACCCCGGGATCCGGAGATTCCGTAAAACAGGACGGAGCAAGAAAATGAAGTGCTACCTCCGCCCGGCAGAAGCTCTAGCTCCCCTAAACCGAACCCAACCCCAGCTCGTCCGGCAGCACTCGCTCCCGCCGACACTTAAGACCACAGGATCTAAGGAGCTTACGAAACTAAAGCATCTCATTACATTCAAAACTTGCTGCTCTGTTTGCTTCGTAATCTACGGCAGACACCTCCTGTTTTGAAAATTTTCTCCAAACACTCTGGTTAATATGCCAGCTATCACTCCGCGATGTAACTACGCTCTAAGTTTAACTTCAAGATGGAGGTTATTTAAATAGAGGCTTTTACAATAGTTGAATACTCTTTTCGAGCTTACCTTCTTCCATTATTCATCAGAAGAGTAGTACTGTGCTATACGTTATTACATGTCAGAAACGGTCCGCAATTCACTGTCGGAATGTGACCGTTACCTGCACCTGGTCGTACGGCTGGCAGTTTCGCGGCAACGAGCAGCCGAGATGTCGTACCCAAGCGACCACCACCTCCCTGTATCAATATTAATTTCATTAGTTTTATGAAGTCATGGTTCGCTGTCACGCTATCTTCATCGGAGCTCTGATAACAAGCGTGCGTAAATGACTTGAATCGTGTTACTACAAACTATCAGGAACCTGGGCAAATCTCCATACGTCATGTTTGTAAATGCAATCAAATTCAAGCTCGGGTGCTGGACATGAGTGACTCAGTCGAAAAAGTATGGTCTCGTTTCAGTCGACGTAAGGTGTTGAATTTGAAGCATTTAAATCACAGGTGGAACGGGTGGTTAAAATAAAAGCTGTCGTCCTTACAGGATGCGCTAGATCGCTTCCAGCAACAAGCGCTCTATCTTATTGTTTGTTGCCTATAACACATTTTATACATTCCTTACGACGCGAATAATTTCCGTACTTTCACATCTTGGTTTTAGTTGATACCGCTCTAAATGAAGGACGATGGTAAAGAGGTTGTTTGCTGGAACCGATCTACCATTCTAGCTATTAGGGGACAACTGTACAGCGGTTGTTTGCTGGAACCGATCTACCATTCTAGCTATTAGGGGACAACTGTAGAGCGGTTGTTTGCTGGAACCGAGCTAGCGCTCTAGCTATGCAGGAGACGACTGTTCATTTATATGAAGAAAATAAAATAACTTTCGAAATAAACGGAATCTTAACGGATTAAGATCCAATGCTTGAAATTACATTGAAAAAAAATCTGTGGATGGGATATGACAAGTAATACGCACATACTTATTTTTTAGTTTAATTTAACTGTACTAAAACTGAGCAGCGCCCAAAGAGTCGGCCAGTCAAGACATAACATCTGTGAACATAACGTCTGTAGCACTTGAACGCAATAGAATGAATATCTTTTGCAACGTTCCAATCGTATGATGGATTCACGTGTTGGAGGGGGGGTCGGAATGTTTTAACTGAAAGAGTCATACAAGTGAAGCAGTTTGAAATGCATTTTTTTGAGACCCATATCAAGTTTTTTAATGTTAAATAAAAATGACTGCGGTCATTTTTTTCTTTTGAGACGTTGTCTAGCGAGATTTATCTGCTAGACAGATACAGTGACCAAAAGAGCCAGATCTGGTTGCCCACCTCTGCTTTTGAGCGTTCGAACCTGTCCTCTTGAGATACAATATACGGCCCATCAATTTTAACGAAATGCAACTACGGCGCGCTCGGCACCAAGTACTTGACTACTTCAGAACTTGTCAAGTGGGGGTATCCGTGATACCGACTTCATGAGGTGACCCCCTGTGCGAGTTGTGGTGTGGGGCTCTAATTTCGGTAAAATATAAACAAAGTATGTCTGACAGCAACTTACGTTGGCAAGTTTAATCTAGTTTAGCTACAACGGTTGACTACAAGCGTGATAAACATTCATTTTTCTCCAACTAAGCACATAATTTATGAGTTTCATGAACCATTAAGTGAAAACACTGTGAATACAACAGTGAATGTCTATCGCGGTTTAAATTACATTAATAGTAGGAGGGAGAGGTTTATTCTTAGAATGAGAAATTTAAAAAATGTGAAACAAGGACCCGAAGTAACTTGACACGTAATGAACACTTACGCGTACTAAATCAGTGCTACCTTGATTGCATATCAAAGGGAAAATTCATGGCAAAGGCAATGGTCGTACAAACAGAAAACTGGAATTGATATTCTAACAATTTCTACTTTATTTACATTGACGATCAACAGTGTTACATTGGTACCTGAAAACAGACTTCTCACAGGTATGCTCGTGGTTTTAGATGAACAAGTTTCACTTTTGTTTTATTTGTAGCGAGGAAATTACGTTGAACTCGCAGCGAGCAAATCGTACAAGCGCCTCTGCATAACAAACTCACGATTCCGTTCAGGCTGCAGTTTAGCCCTCACCGACGTAGCATGCTGCAAAGAAAGACTTTGATCACCTAAAATAAGCCCTAAATCTCTTCCTATCATGGCAGTCCATGTTTTTACATTTAGGGTATTGCATCTTGTTGCATTTATCAAAAAACAAAAACAGCTAAGCCTCAAGTTTGGCACAAGCGATTTAAGAAATGAAAGGTATGGTTTGATAAACAGAGCAAAAAAATAAAAAAGTTACGTGAAAGTACCGAATATGAGTAGCATGATATAAAATAGACAAATTTGAAGTTTATTAATTATTACAGAGTATTTTTATTTATAAGGAACTGATCTAAAATTTCACGGCCCGGGTCGAAGTAGAACCCATGCGCAGTAACATACAGGGTGTCCGCTACAAATATACTCGTACATATTGGATATTTCCTGAAAATATTGGACGTCTAGGTGATTAAACTGTCGCAAAGTTCAAAGTACTCAGTCAAAGAGAAATTTTTTGGAGGCTGAGCTTTGAACAAAATATGCTCTTGTTGTCATTAGAAGAGAGTTAGTGGGCTCCGTGGCATATTGGTAGCGTGGCAGTCTCGTTACCGAAAGGACATGAGTTCGATACTCGTCTCAAGGAGGCATTTTCACGTAACTGCGGAGTACTTCCCTTGGAAAAGGAAGTTTAAACACACATTCCTTACATGCCCTACCACACCAGTAGTTGTAAGGCATTTAAAGCCCAACGGTAAAACGTGTTGGAATTAGTAAAGGTTAGAGAACAACGTATTTCGAAAACAAAATTGTACTAGTTTCAAACTGTATCATAAATAACGAAAATAACATTTGTTAATTTTTCCGCGAATAGGGTTATTTGGACGAAGAATTTTGGGAACAAGGACGTGTGAGCTCAGGAGAAATGTGTTTAAACTGTAAGCAAAATTTACTGTGACTCATCAACGTGAATGTTGATAGTTTTATTTCATTGGCTTACAGAATAAAAAGCTTACATTATTTTTCGACCAGAATAATTTTTAACTATTTATATTACTTTTGCATTATCGAAATTGAAGAAGTGATTATTGGAACTAGAATGCTACTACGTTCCAGCTCCACGAAATTGAATGCAATAAAAAAAGTCCTATGCAAGACCTTGTTGGATCATCAAAAAATAGGGATATATTGTGTTTGGTTAGCTTTTGTAGGTTGTGTTGACCTCCCAAGCATGAGGGTATCTTTCTTGTTGACGAACTGGATTATCCGGTGACACCATCTCTTGTGGTTGGAAATTGCATGTGACACGGGGTACCTAATACTTTGAGAACTTTATTGACGAGGCTTGTTCACAGCCAATGGAGCAAGTAAACCCACTTATGTGTACTATGTGCTTTTTTTTACAGGAAATTTTTTGGGCGGAATAAAGGCTCCAATTGATGTTGGCCTTCGTGGTTACTGGGGTCCATGGCGTACTGGTCAGCGTGATGGCCTCGCAACCACACATTCCTCGCATCCTTAACCATACCAGTAGTTGTAAGGCATTAAAAACCTAACGGTAAAAACGTATTGGAATTAATAAAAGTTATTTTACCAACTTCAAGTTCAAAGGTATTAGAAAATCAAGACATTGTAAACACATTAAATTGAATAGAACTTTCTTAACATGCCTCTAGTTGTTTGAAATTCAAAGTGACATATAGGTCTACGTTTGATTGTAGTGAATTTAAATAAAAATGAATGTTTTATAAATGGAGCGAGTAAGTACACTCATAAGGAGAGGGTTTATATAATTTTATCCTAGGGATCTCATATTCGTTTGTAAAATAAACAATTATTTACAGAAAAATATGACCTATAACAAACTACAGTAAGTTTATTTTAAAAATTCAGCTTAAATTACATTTTCAAACACAATTCTAGCCTAGAAACATTCTTTTAACAACGCAAATGTTTTAGTCAGTTCTAGTAGTGTGAGATAAATTTTCGGCTTTTCAGGCAAAAAGTAATAGAAGGACCAAAGATGGCGGGTGAGTAGGTAGTGCAGAAGGCAGTTACCGCAAATTGCTGATGAAATATGTGTTAGCAAAGAATGAACTCTATATGACATTATTAACCTATTGAATTTGTCTTTTCCAGATACCTTCGCACGTTATCACTGCAACTACTGTGAGGATAACATTATTGGTCTACGAATAAAATGTGTGGAGTGCGAAGATTTCGATCTATGTTTACAGGCAAGTGCTTGGTTTAGGAATCGTCATTGGGAATAGCCGAAAATACCGTCAGCTGAGACTGTCTCTATTGATGCCGCGTATCTAAGTGATATTTAAAATGACAAAAAATGTTTAGAACTGATCTAAAATCTATCTTCACGGGTTAGCTATGAAGCGTTATGAATTTCTTTTACGAAAGAAATCTACATCGTTTTTATATTTTTATTTGCGTTAGGATCAAGAATAAACTTCTCAGGAATTAACTTTGAAGCTAAATGGTGCAACAGGGTAACAAAAGCCCGAAGCATTGTAAATCGAAAGAGATTTAGAATTAGATTATATCAATTGAACTAAAACCTTCAATGCATAAAGTTCCTAAATTAGTTATTTAACCCAAATATTCAGTATCATCTAAATTGGATAACATATTTCCGCATATAGAGTATTCATTAATACTTTCAAACCGCCTGTGCCTGGACCGTAATTCTACGTTTTTAGCGAGTGTTATAATGTACGATAAAGCTTAGGCATCCCAGTTTATTTCCTAGTGTAAGATATTGTGAAAGACTTAATTAAAATTTTCTGTGACCAGCAAGCAAAATAGCTGTGAATAATAAGTGATAGTTACAAATTGAATTGGTGTATTAAATTTTGACAGACATGATGAAAAATATAGGAAGAAAATTCTGCTCAAAGTGTCAACTTAGGACCATAGATCAGAGACTTGGTGATCAGAGCTCAGGAGTTGGTGTCATTGCAGAGACTGTTGGAAAATTTTCAATTGAATCAATATATGATGCAAGTACCAGTTTTCAAATCCTTGCATCACAGCATTTGTTGATATCTATTAAATGAGTAGGTTTGCCACACTGCAGAAATTGCATTGCAGAATAATTTTGCCATTTATCATTATTCGTGCAGCTGTTTGTTTCTGTTGCAGTTATTGATTATTTTATTGGTTTGTTATTGCAGTTGGTTGTTTGGTGTTATTGATGAAGTTGTTTTTTACTGTTGCAGTTATTTTTGTAATTATTTATAGGATAAATATTTATTTTACTGCAGTAAACTGTATGAGAAATTTTTTCTCAGAAGCAAAAACCTATTTCTGAAAGGATTTAGAGCATAGTAAAAGTTATATAAAAAATATTTAAACTGTTCTCATTCTCATGCAACATAATGATGCAAACTTTATAGAAATTTGTGCTACATTATCACACATCCTAACTACTGGTATTATCATGTTACCCTGTGTAGAATTAACAAATCAATCCTTGTGTAACCATAACAAAATGATGAAACTTAGGAAGGAAAGACATTTTGCATGATATGAACTATTTATTTACAATTTTTACTTGTCATTAACATATTTTCAATAGGTTTATGATGTACAAAATTCCATCCAATAGCACCAAGATGAAGACTGTACAATACATAGGACACTCTTATTGTATAGTTGGCTGCAGTAGAGTAAATATTAACCATTCATTGTTAGGCATTGGCAAGGGATGCAATCAATGGGCTGTAAATTTGGCCAGTCAAGTCATAAAGGAAACTCCAATAATGTACAAAATAGAACATTAAAAAATGTATCATTTCATCATCCATAAATAGAGAAATGCATAGTTTGAATGCTAAAGACCTTTGCTGAATCTTTTGTGCTACATGTCAATGTAGACATCATCATGAACAGTAGTCCTACCATCAACTTTTTAAATAATAATTGTGAGCAGAGGTGAGAAATTTTTTTTATTCATACCAATCAGCTGCACAAGCTGCATGCTATGTGCATTTCATGTAAAGTAGAACCTCTACTTACAAACATATCTCCAGTCAACAAAAACTCCACAGAAATAAAAATTTGTAAAAATTCTTTCCCACTTACAAATCATGCTAATTCTTAATTGTGAGTCAAAATTGAATCATTGTTAAACTTAAATTGTTCATAATTTTTTTCTTATTGAATTTTTGCACTGAAGTGTGTCCATAAGTTGAGGTTCTAGCATAGGTGAAGGTTGTTAGAGCTGGTGATTCTCATGATCTAATGGTGAGGCTTCAAGAGATACTTTTGCTGGTATGTTCAACTACATCTTCTACATGGCAGTCTGCATCAAATGAGATTAAAATTGCCCCACATTAGATTTTATTTCTTCAAAATTTCCAGCTTTAAATTGGTATTGATGTGGTATGAGTTGGAAAATTCAGAGTGATCTGAAGAATGCTGGAGTTGAAGTGAGGATGAATACAATCAAGAGATCATTGAATCATAGTGGACTCAATGCAATATCACCAAGAAAAACTTCATTATTGAGACATAAATATGTGGAAGTCTGTTAGAATTTTATTGAGTAGTATGTGCTTGAATTGGCCAACTGTCAAAAATGTAAGAATTTTATTGAGAAGTATGAGCTTGAATTGGCCAACTGTCAAAAAAGGTATTTTGGTCAAATGGAATGGAAGTAGAGCTTTTTGGGAGAAATACGAGTATTCATGTCTGGAGGGAGGAGGTAACAATACAAACCAGTGTACATCATCTCTCAGTCAAACATGGAGCCAGAAGTAGCATGATTTTGGATTGGTTTTCTTTCAGTTGTGTTATATAAGTGGCAGTCATTGAAGGAAGAAAAAATTTTGTGTTATATAAGTGGCAGTCATTGAAGGAAGAAAGAATGCTATAAAATACTCCAAGATTTTTTCAACTCATGTTTTCAGAGTGTTTCAGGTCATTAGCATGATTTTGTATTCAAACAAGACAACAATCCTTAACACAAGGCTTAAATAAGTAAAGATTGGTTTATTCAAAATGGTATTAATGTTGTGGAATTGCCAAGCCAATCACTGGATTACCAGTGAAAAAATTTGGGTTATCAGTCTCAACTTATTTATGTTATGGCTTTTGACTTGAGGCCATCATTTTTGATTGTTTGCTAATTATTGTAAAACTGAAATGTGTTAAGGGCCATTTTGATTAGAAAGTATATCATTGCTATAAAAGGATGGAATCTTCATTTCAATCCATATAGATCTTAATGCAAGCTTATGTAACATCAATAATGATTAAGCTTGGCAAAAATAACTACACCATTCTCTGCATTATTAACTTCAACTCTGATGTACTTCCAGAGTTCACCATAATCACTCAAACAGTGTTGCCAAACTCAAACACTAACAATAGTGCATACCTGTGTGCTCCAAAAGTAGTCAATTGAGCCTGCTGGCTGTCTAAAATTGAAAATTAGTTTATCAAATAATTTGTTCAACTAGAAACAGCACAAGTTTACATGCACATATGTGCTTGTACAGCATTTGACCAATTTGTATAGTTGACAGAATATTAATGAACACAAACTGTTTTTCATTAATAGTGATTAACATTATAAAAATTAATAAAAAATGTTCATGTACTTACAAACAGACAATAATAAGCATATCTTCTGTGTATGCTAATAACATAGAATCAGTATCATTATTCTTCTTAAAGATGTTCATTTCCAGTTTAGAAGAAATGAATAGAATCAGCAATTTTCACTGTGCCAATGCAGATCTCTGCAAAAGTTACTGATGCCAATTAATTAGCACATCATTAATGGTTAGGCTAGTTAGGTTTATGTATCCCATGCTATGACTTGGGTATTCCCAGTTGAACACAGATACACTACCTCAGCTGTAGCTAGGTCTTCAAGATTTCCATCTTTTGTGCCTGCTTTGTCTCTCTTCATTTTCATGCCTTATTTCCTGAATTTTTTCATCTTTTCTGCCCCTTAGGGGACATAGGATAGGCATTAGGGGTAGGCTAGTTAGGTTTGTCTATCCTGTGTCATGGGGACTAGCCACCCCCAGGGGAGTACTGCTAGGCTACCTCAGCTTTAGATAGGCATTCAGGACTTCTATTTTTTGTGCCCACTGTGCTTCTTTCTATTTTTTGTGCCCACTGTGCTTCTTTCTATTTTTTGTGCCCTCTGTGCTTCTTTCCATTTTCATTCCTTCTTTGCTATTTCTTATTTGTCTTTTTATCCTCTTCCTTCTTAACTTGCTGTTTCAATGCAAAGGAGATATTGTGTGGGAACACATCTTGTGCATAGATTCCCCGCTCTCCTAAGTCCATACTAAATAGTCCCTACTCTTTTGGTACAAGATGGTCTGAGTTACTGAAGCGCTGCTCTCATTACCACTACTGCTACTTCTACTAATTTTTTCTGTGATAATAATCTTGTGTGGGGACACAACTGTGCATAGATTCTCTGTTCACTATAGTCTACAATAAATGGTCTTGTCTGTTCATCTTCTTTGGATCTTATTTTATATGGATAGGGAGCTTTAAATTAACTGATATTATCTAATTGTCATTTAACAAAGAAAGGATAAGCTAATGCATGTATCTGTTGATGCCATAGGTAGTCAGGGCTTACCTTTACAACAAAATCATCCAGAAACAAGTTAAACTTGTTATGAAATTATCCAGAAACAAATTTATTGAAATGTTTTATATACCTTGAAATATTTTTTAATATGTTAGTATTTCAAAGCTTCATTGCTCATAACACATAACACTCTGAATAATCAGCATTTTAGCATTGCACTTCACCCAGTATTATGAATTAGAGTACAAAGAATTTAACAAAAATCTAACAATGTTTTTCTACCTAATTAATACTGTAGAATCCAGTTATTTTTTAATTAATTCTTTAAAATATAGACATTTTCAGTTGAATACCCTATTTCCTCTGCTCAAATTTGAATTGAAATTTTGGATTTTTATTATGCTTCTAGTTCTTGAAGATAATGGAAGTCTGTCCTGTAGATAACTTGTTGAAGTTCACATGGCTTGTTTTACTGCTTAGTGACCTCTAACTTGCTTTGATTGGTAGTTCCTGGTTTGAGTAACTCAACTTTCCCAGTTGGTCTAATTTTCATATAAACTTATTGGTAAGCAGTTAGTTTTGGCCTCCAGGGCTATTTTTTCCTGACATTGCAAAGGTATTTTAAATTTTATGCACAGCAAAATTTTACAGCATTTGAAGAGTCAATATGATGAATTTTATTTTGTCAATTAACACAGCTATTTACATGCTACAATTCTGTCAAGAAATTTTCTTACACACCTATCTCGCATTCTATCTACAATTTGTCACATACTCAAGAATGTTAACTAGGTTAACATTTGTGAATGAATGTTTTTCATTCACATGAAAATGTGTGCAACAATTTTTATAAGTATCTTAATTGTGAGAAGCTGGTGGGTAATGGGGGGCCAGAGCCTGATGCTATGCAGCCATGCCATGTAACTCAAACCTTCATTTTCTTGCAGTGTTTTTCTTCTGGTGCAGAAATTGGGAAGCACCGAGCTGGCCATGATTACCAGTTTATGGTGAGAAACACGAGTCCAATTCTTGTTGTTTGCAATTAGTTCTATGTAGTACATTGCATTCTTTAAATAATTACTAACATAGTGTATAGAATCTTTTCCATTACAAACTGTATGTTGTATAAAGTCCTCTATTATATCAAATGACTACTGTATTGATTTATCTTGCATGAGTGCATCAATTTTGTCTGTTTTGCATTTGTGTTTGGGGGTGGGAGTTTGCAACACAGCTTTATATTCTTCTTTCTTGTTTTTTTTGCATGCATTGCTTTGTTTTTGCCTTTTTAAATTCATTCAATCACCCTTACCAATGATGAAATTTTACTTGAGCTGAATTGATTTTCATATGCTATATTGCTTAGATTTGGGTAGAAAGTTGTTGCAATTGTGCTTTTTACTTGCCCATGATTTGTATGATTCCTCTTTGAAGTAGTGGCCATCTTGGTAAACCTTCATTTTAGTCAATGATTCCTAATGTTACCACAAATGTACTAGAGTCCATGCATAAATTTCTTGATGAATCACTTTTAAGCACTAAATCCTTCAAATTTGTGAATAGGTCTGGATTGGTTATGTTAAAGCTCAAGTGGGTACTGCAGGCATGCATTGGACCTGACAGTCTGTTGGATGCCAAGCAGATATGCTCAAGTGCGACACTGGCTGAACTTCCCTAATCCTAAATGTGTCATTCAGCAACTCCTGTTCCCTAGCATCATTTTCTGCTATTGATGCTCTAGCAGTTCACCAGAAAATAGATGCTGAAATTGTCAAAATGCTGATAATGGAGGAGGTCTTACGGGGATTTGGGAGGTTCAACCTGTTGTGCTTTTCAGAGCATGTGAGAGGGTTGTCAGTACCTTGCCAGGTCAGACATTTGTGCTGCTGCTGAAGGCCTTATTTCTTGTCTGAGTCAAGACTAGGCTCTGAGAGAAAAAGTGTGTGCAAGTTACTCATTACCTTATAGAGCACATAGAACACAAACTAATGAATGTGAATGTTTTACTTGATGAACATCATTACTTTCCTTCACCAACTGCTTGTAGTAGGCATCGTCTCTTTGAGAGCATTATTTTGTTTGGTTAATTGTTGATTTAATTCATATTGACATATCCAGCCCTATATTTTGGTTTTTAAATTTGATGAATGCATTTCTAAAGTTATGTAGATTAAATTTTTTCTGTTCTTTTCCAAGATGTGTTGCATCTATTCTTTTTATACCCTCCATCCTGCAATTTACTCATATGATTCTGTTAACTTCATCCTCTGCTATTCATATTGCTTATGTTTGTATTCATTTGTAGACTACCAGAGTACATTATTTCTTGTCAATTGGAAACAAGTGTTTGTGGTATAACTAGAAAATTGCATTTGCCCTCCCACTATTTTATTATATATTTGATGGGTTGATGCATGAAAAGATGGGGCCAATACTACATCCTGGCTGGGACTCCATTCTGTACTGAACGAGAAGGCAATATTGTTAGGGTGGCAACGTTGATACCAATATTAATGTATAAAAGCCTTCATTAGTTATTTATTTTAATACAAACATAAGATTTATATACAACCTATGCTTGTGTAGTAGTAATAATGCCTACTAGAACTTTAAATCTAACCTAATTGAAGATTGTTAGTGAACATGCAAAGTTATGTAGGCATGTTCATCTTGTACAACTGAAAATACACTTCAAGGTTTTGATGGTGCATAGGCTTAAAGACAAAAATTTTGTGGCCTTGATTGTAGTGCTAGGTGATCAGTGCAATATTGTCAAGTTGATTCTACAATAAACTGGAAATCTGAAGAATATATTTAATTTTCTTGCATGAAGTTGATTTATTACCAGTTAAAAAAATAGCAATGGGCTAAATCTCACTGGTACTCTTGCAGTATCACAGCCAATTGTTTTTAAGTTTTAGTTATACTGAAATGTTATAACATTCAATTTGTAAAAAAAGAATTTGATAACCATCTGTACCTTAAATATAACACTCTATAATGGACACCAGAGAGAGAGGTTTCTAGTTTGTAGGTAGATGAGTGGCTCATGGGAATATGATTATGGAAATTCTAGCTTCATGGCTTGCATAGTGCATCAAATTTATAGGGGTCAATTTTTAGAAAAAGTACAAATATGCACATTTATATACCTGTATTCGGTGTTGGTTAGGAAGTTCTCCTGTTGCTACTTCTTTGTGCATTTAGAAGTTTGAATTTCATTTGTAGATAGTTTAGGGAATTAAGAATTTTTAAACTGACTTTAAGCTATGTTTAGATTTATTAACAAGTTGTAGATTTTGATAAAAAAATATGGCAGCAGATACTCATGAATGATACAAATTTCTTGTAAGCTGAAAATCCTATATATTACTTAGTGACATAGCTTAGTTATCATAATTCCCTAAAGCTTAGAATTTCAACTTCAGAATTTTTACATTATTGTTGAAAAGTTTTCATCACAGTCATTGGCATATTCAAGCAGAGAACATGACAGATATCCCATCAAACATTGGTGTTTTGGATAGGGCTTGGTCTTACTGGAAAAGGATTGTAGTTTCTTAGTCTGTGGTTTGTATGTAATGAGAATTTCATGTTTCATGATTTGCTTGGGGAAATATTCAGATAATTTATTGCCACACAAATTAAAAATTTGATATTGGTTTCAGGTTACCATTTCAATGGACTTGTTTAATTATGACTACTAGTGAGAAAGAACAATTGATATGCTCTTGATATTTCTCCTGCAATATCCAGTCAAGCTGGGGTACCGTGAGACAGTGAATTAGACAGTTTCTATTGCATCATGTGAAATTTGTTTCAAATATTGATGCCCTTGGAACAATTTTACTCAAGTCCTTGCTGTTGGCTTGACTGAAAGGGTTTTGTTATAGCTGATTTTATGTGGGTCCAGCAATTTTGAAATCTAGGTTATGAGTTGCTGCAGGTCAAAAATCCTTTCCAAGCTTGTACAGGATGATTATGATTGCTTATCTCTTGCATTGTTTTTAGCCACAGCCACTTGTAACATTAGTGGAGAGCAAATTTGTGAGTAATATCCTACAGAGCCATTGTAACACCACGTATGTACTCAAGACACCGTGCCACCCAGACTCTGGTTTCTAAAATGGCAAGCCAAACTGAATGTGTTTTTGTGGTGTGTGTAAATTGGCTTGAATGTTGGGCTTGCTGGCTTCACATGTTCACTAATGCGGATGTTCTCCTCCTCCTTTTTCTTGTCATGCACCCCCTCACATCACGGGGCCGGGGCACGCATCCCCTCCCATCACTGCACTCTTGACTGACTGACATGCGGGGCAACTGTGGCGCCGTCCATGGCGACCGATGATTGACAACCATGGCAACAATTGCCATCCAAATGGCACCCGATGCCTGCGGTCACCCTACAAACTGGGGTTGTCGTATCCCCCGTGGTCTGCCTGGTTGCTGATGGAATGGGTTATTTCCTTAATGAAACTTATTTTTAATTTTGTATCTGTGCGTACAAATGCGGTTTCTTGCGTTGAATGCAAACTAAATGTTAACCCTCGAATTTACTTGGCAACATGTACTGTGGTGCCACTGAATCAAACGTGCACACTTTCCTTACCTCTGTGTGAAAGCAATTTCATACAATTGGATTCATCCTATATACTTTGAAATTGGCTTGTTAATTGTATTTCTGAGAATTTTTTTAACCTAAAAATGAAATTTTCCCTTTCAAATGGAAGGATAAATGACAAATTCTTGAATGTTGTTGAAGGAATCATGTGGAAATAACTCCTGTCATTATTTGGTGGCCGATCTAAATCATTTCCTATTTAACCATACAAAAATGACAAAAACTCATATCTGCATAGTAAATTCCACTAATATGACTATCGCTCAATATTTGTTCCGGCACATGCCAATGAGCTAACTAAATATTTTCTATTGATTAATGCCCTAGAAAATTAGTTTAAATAATCATTCAATGCAAAGATAACAATAACCAACTATGCGATAGAGGTTACTGTTTCTTCATTCACACTCATTCACACTCATTGCTTTCCCATGTATTGTGTCAATTATTGCATTGGTTATCATTTATTTATTCACTTCACTACCTCACTGGATTCTCCATGCCTTAAAAATGGCTTTTATTTTGTATGTTTTGTTTTTGGTTGGGCCACTGCCATGACATATTTGGGCTTCTATGTCTTTACTTCCGTGCAACTCTCTTTGTGTACAAGCTATTTGGTACTTGTTGTTTAGAATTGCTGTGGTATTTGAGTACAAGTTTTGTATTTGGTGCTCATTTATTGAGGGGTTATCATACATGTTGGGCTTCTACTCGCTGCCAACCTTGTCTGTTCTCAATTGAACTCTGTTGCATTGCTAAATTTCGCAAGCTGGTGCACTGCATGCCTTCTGCCTACCTGCTGCTGCTGCTGCTGCTCCTGGTTCAACATTTCTCTGACTTATCTTAATATTTCCTCTACTCTGTTGCATTGCTAAATTTCACAAGCTGGTGCACACCTCCGGCTCATCACAACCTCCTCATGCTGGTGTCAGCACTGGCCATTCACATGTGCATGCTCTTTACCTGCCCTGTGTGAACATTTGCTGTTGTTTTGCATGCTGTGCTCTTCAATCAAAATTAGTGTCCGGTTAATGGAAATGTGCATTGATTATGACAAATGGTCCTTATTTTTTGTGTAATTTTTTAGTCTTCTTGTGAAATGTGAACATTTCTAATGGTCAATTGATTGCACATGTGCTGTATCAAAATTTTTGGTTAAAGTTTTCATCCATTTATTCCATTGTGATCTTAATATTTTTTCTGTTCTCTGTACTGATTCATTTAACTACTGAAATTTTGTATCATCACATTTTTTGTGTTATGAATTCATTCTGTGTTCACTAAATTATTTGTCATTTGTTCTGTCTCATTTATTTCCATTTTTGTTTCCTTTTAATCATACCTTGATTCCCATGATTTGCCTTTTTTTCTAGAGTCAACCCTTCACGCCGAAAAAAACCTCAATTTGCTAATGCAATTCTTACGTTCATATTTGTGACGTCTCTAATATCGTACTTTTGCATATCGTATATCTTCAAGTTCACGCTAACAGCCAGGCATGTTCCATCAGGACACTGGTCAATACAGTCTCTTCAGCAGCAGCAGCAGCAGCAACAACAATAGTGCTGGTGCGAGCAGCAGTGCCAACAATGGCGGGGCTGCTGCATCTTCCAGCACCAGCACCACCGCCCCCAGTACCACCAACAAGAGAATTTGGACAGCCAGGGAAGATGTACGACTGCTGGACGCCATCGAGCAGTATGGCTACGGCAACTGGGAAGACATTTGTCGACACATAGAGAGCAAAACTGCAGAAGGTGAATCACGTTTCAAAAAGTGTTGCATTCCCGTCTCTCAGTCTCATCATGAAATAGTAATTTAATTTTTCATGTTCAACGAGTGTAAGCGCTTACAAAACTTCAAGTACTTCAGTAATTTTAACCTTTTGCTTAGCAAGGACGAGTTAACTCATTTTAATAAATACTTCAACTTTGTGTTGGTAAACTTAAATGTTCAATTTGAAACAGAGAAAAACCTAACACGAGTTTCCTCATCCTTCTTTGACTTGTCTCGGTAGGGACTGGCCATGTCCGAGTGTACTCGTGCATCTCGAGCAAATAAAATTGAGTCAAAGTTGTGCGTTTCAGCAGAAAACCTGCCAGGGAAGGGGAAACATTTGTCCATCAGTGCAATCATTCTCCTGTGTGTGAAAATTCCGAACTTTCAAATTTAGCTGTAATTGCTTTATTATTTTGAATTCACAGACCTGGTATTTACCCTGTTTTTTTTGGCTCAATTGGAAATCTCATGAAATGATTAATATTTATAACATATGTGGCTCGCACAAGTTAATAATGATGTATAGTTTACATCATTGTATCAGATAAAATACCACCTTCTCTCCTTGTTGAAGGGCAATAGAACCTTCCCTTCCTGTTGAAGGGCAATNGGCAATAGAATATTCCCTCCTTGTTGAAGGGCAATAGAATATTCCCTCCTTGTTGAAGGGCAATAGAATATTCCCTCCTTGTTGAAGTTTGAGCAAGGGAAGTACCCTCACAATGCCTCCATCAATCCAGACCCACTCTTGTACACCTTGCTCTCCTGGTGGCCAGGTACGAGATTGGTGACTTGACCTATCATAACACAAGTTTCTAACTAATGGGGCTATTTTTTACAGATTTTTTTATAAATGTGTATTTTAATTACTTTTCGTACAATTTAGAATCAAATAACTAGCGATCAAGGTGTCCTACATGATTTAGCATCACTGGAGTTGCTGCATCTGGGGTCATTAGACTCGTTTGAAATTTTTTTTCAACCATGCACTGTACAGGACACTTGAGTTATCAGGAATACTAGGCACTCCTCACTGGCCTGCTCTCCTGTTCATAGCAGCCATTACTCTCTCTTATGTATTCAAACTTTCTGCCATCTCTGTCGGCAAATGTGGATGCCGTGGTTGTTGCCCTCACACAATCACTGCCCATTACACAGACCGTATGACTAACATCACCGAACACTCGGGCAGTGACCGCTAACAGGTTAACTTTAATGAACTAATACTATATCATGTTGTACTTGTCAGAGGCTCGCCTCAAGTACATCGGGTTCTACATTGATGGCAACATCGGCAAGGCGACTTGGGGTCCTGCGATGCAGCGGCGGCAGCTGCCCATCGAGCACAACCTCCATGGTGGGTGTGCTTGAATGTCTTGAATATCTTGAAAATGTTTGGGCCTCTATGTCCTGGCCACACTGGAGTGCCGCCGGTTTGTGTGCATGGTGTCCTTTCACATATCTGCAAGCTGTTGAATGAGACCGTTTCCCTCTGCCGTCTGATGGTAGTGAGGCAAGGGAGGCCTATCAGGGATGGTTTGTAGAAAGTTATCCAGCTTGTGTGCTGTGTACCTCTCACCATGAAAAGATCAACTTAGGTAACCCTTTAAGGGATTTTTTCTTCACATGTGTTTCAGTTTGGAACATTTTTTTTTGAAGAATACAGTGCGCTCTGGATAAAAAATCCTTCTTTATTAAAACTCACATTTTATAGTCAACTAAATGGCATGCATAATTTAATTGCTAGGTGGATTATACTGAAAATTTTCGTTTTAGTTCCTAAACACAGGACTATAGCTGGACAAGAATTCTAAAGTTAGTACCTTTCAGGGTTAAATGAACGAAACATGTGATCAGTTGCTTGCACCAAATTCATTCGTGCCCACATGTACCCTAGCCCTGATTGGAATAGTATTAATTTACTACTTAACTATTGTTTATATTGTCTTCAGGAATGTCAGTGGTCTCTCTAGAGTAAGGAGCTACTTTACTTGAAGTTTAACGTGTGAATTTAGCGTTGTAGTCACCATAGGTACTACACTGAAGCGATCAGCTCCTGTGGAGGAAGAAGTCTGCAGTGGCGTCCGATGTACTTCCCTTGTCTAACTGTTTTGTCACTCTATGGTTATCTATCAATTTGATGACTGCCCAAGCGCAAATATAGCCGCAGGATTATTGATGGTCGACCATGCGGCGTTGACGTGATTTCTACTCCTTCCCTCTCTGTGAAGTAGAGGTTATCAACAATTAAAGCTTGAGGTCCGACATGAAATACGTGCCCAGCAGTGAGCGCAGTCGCTGTGGTCACGCACGCGTTAACCTGAAGCTGTGAACTCTCACAATCTGCGAGGTCCTGAAATGTTACTGCCCTGCTGATTTTGTCGTGTTTGTGGGAGCATCGTGTGCGCAGTCTAAAAGTTTTCAGATACATGATCCAAAAACAAGTGTATTTTTCGAAAGGGCATAACTTTTTTCTATGCAAGAACAGTTATCTGTTAATTTTTTACTTGTTTTGCATTGGTGAATTTTATTTATGGAAAATTGTAGGGGCTGCTGAAAATTTCTCGCGCTTTCTTTGGATGTTTTGACTGCCCCTTGTACACATACCCAGTCTTAACCTTTTTGCCGCCCCATCGATTATAATCGAGTGTCTGGCGGCGATATCTGTGCTTGGGCGGCTTAAAATTATGAATATTTATGGATGTTACCTGAAGAAAACATTGACCGGGTGATAGAAACCACCATCAATTGCAACACTCTTTTCCCTCGTTAGAGAGCAGTGACCCCAGTGTGCCGGAGGGCCCGCTGTCCCCCTCCATGCCGTCTTCCCTCAGCACCAGCGGCCTCGCCCAGTTTGGGGACCCCTCCCCTGAGCAGTGCCTTGCGCTCGGCTGCCTGCCCCTCAGGGACGACTTCGAGAGGGTAATATTCTGGGGGCTGTGTTCGTGTCTTCAGTTGTTCTGTACTCTATAACCATACTGACTATAACCATACTGACTATAACCATTCTGACTATAACCATTCTGACTATAACCATTCTGACTATAACCATACTGACTATAACCATACTGACTATAACCATACTGACTATAGCCATACTGACTATAGCCATACTGACTATAGCCATACTGACTATGGCCATACTGACTATAACTATAATATAAACTGGCTGTGAACTACTGGCTGTGTTTTCAGTTGTTTGCTGCACATTAGTGGCTGTGGGGGTGTTTTTAGCAGACGGTTGATATGCATTCAAATACCTCGACTTTTAATTTACCTCTGCGATAGAGAGAGTGGCCGTTCATTGAGAGGTGTTTATTGCTTACAGCAGGTAAGACTAGTCTGGTCGATCGTTTTCGAGGTTTAGTTTATGTTACGTGCAAAAGAACATCAGATCTCAGTTTGTGAGAAGATGAAACTTTCGTTCGCTGATGGATACTCTTATTATCCCTTAACTTATGCATTTTCTTTCGTCGTATTCCATAGCATCTTTACAACTGTTAGTTTCCGCTCTAAATTTTTCTCATCCTTCCCCTGTATTTAAATTCCACTCTTATTCATATTTGCCGTTATTTTTCTAACATCTGTGCAGCATTATTCTAAATATGCGACGTTTGGTGCGTGCAGGAGTGGGAGAACGAGGCAGAGTGCGCCGTGGCCCCTCTCTTCCTGCACCCCACAGACGACGAGGACGTCGACATCGCCCTCAAGCTCGCGCAGGTGGGACACCTCTGTTTGGGGGCCACACCTCTGTTTGGGGGCCACA
>VOMN01112762.1:0-21659 GCA_014899125.1 Orchestia grillus | reverse complement strand
CATAGATAAGTATACAACATTAACAAGCTAAATTGAAGTAATCGTGGCCTAAACATATAGCTCAAAAATTGGACAGAACTTCTGTTACAACCTGATACTTTTTTTCTCTCGTACTTTCTGTACTTGCTCGGGAGGTTGGCGTTCCCTACGAGCGATATTTTCGCAGTCTCTTCTTCGTTTTGTCTCTTTATTATTGTATGTCAGAATCTTTCGTCCCGTTACGACGCTCTCGCAGCAGCGACCGCACTTCGAGCAGATGTTAGGGTCAAGCACGTGTAGAAATACGTAGTCAAGAAGGCATGGTACCAATTGATAGATTTAAAATGATGTAATATTATTTGTTGAAAGGTAGTAATTTCGAATGAGGTTATGTTAAAATCATTGCTTTAAAAGCATATTCGTTAATCGATATAGTTCAGGTTAAAATTCCTAATTGGTAATTTTATTGTAAAGAAAATGTTCCAGTGTCGAGAAAGCGTTTGTGTACTATTAGAAATAGCAGTCATTACGACTTAGAAGTAACCCATTAGCCTTGAACTTAGTTTGAAGAGCGCAAGAAATATGCATGTTAAACTCCGCTCATTGGTTACATTATCAATTGTCAATCATGTTTATCATAAAAGTTGACCCAGGCGAATGCGTTGAACCTCATTTTGTATTGCTGTTCCTAAATGTGTGCACTTGTTTTTAGTCTCAAATGAGGAAAATAAATTGTACTTTTATGTGCAGATGAAAAAATAGAGCTACTACGTTGCTGGCTTAGTGTTGGTGTGATGGGGAGTTGGGCGAGTGTTCTCGTCGAAGTGGAGGTGGTACGAAGCTGTGTGTAGCTCCTGGTCTGGGAGCCTCAGCAGCACGTGGGGTGTCCTTAGTTGGTCATGGTAGCCATCTCCGTGTTGGCCCGTAACGATTAGTGACGATTTCCATGTTGACCTCTAAAGTAATAATGCTTGTAAGCTAGCAATTAACTCGTACTGTGAGTGATTTTTTAAGGTATTTCAGTTGTGACAGGCTGGTTGTTGCCTGGTGGAAATGCTAGTGTTGATGAGGTGCGAGGCATCTCGAGTTTCACAGCTCATTGTACGTAATTACTGACGGTGTCTGTGCCTCACCTGTGTTGTCTGACCCCACCGTCCCCATCTTTATACTTGCGTCTCTCTCACTCTTCCCCTCTACCCGTTTACAAGTAAAGCCGTGTTCTCACCAAGTGTTTTTTACTGAGCTGATCTGTCTTCCAAGTCTTAGAGCTGTTTTCCTTAGCGGTTATTCGTGTGGCGCACGCGGTGGAATGATTGCAGGATGTCTACATCTATAAAATTTTAATTTGGAGATTTCTCCACGATGCCTGCTAGCTGATGGCTACACCTTCTGAAGTATTAATGCGAGAGCAAGGATGTTCGAGCGTGGCGTGGGCGCTGGCTGCTAAGTAGAGGCTGATGCAGTGCTTGCCTGGCTGGTCTTCCAAATTTTAGTGTCGTGATGCTGCCACATTTGGAGGCCTTTTTGTGCTAGTCCAGCTCAGCTAAAGTGAGGGGAGGTCTGCCTTACTTTTGGCGCAGTTGGGACAACAGCGACAAGTGTGGCGAGCCAGAGAGGCTGATCTCGTGTGCAGCAGCTGGTGCCGGGCACCTGCGGTCGGGTAGCTCACGTCACGCCAGAACAATGTTCCAGTGCTGAACTGTTCTGTCTTTCGGTACATCGATGATGGTATAGCCATCTTGTCGGCGGGAATAATCTGAGTTTACTTTTACGAATGTTAGTGTTCGCATACGGACATCCTGCAATTATTTCATTCTATATATTTCAGTTATTCTTTAAAGTTTTCAGCTAATGTCACCCTAGTCAACCAACACTTGCACTTTTTTCACAGGATGTACCACTTCAAATATCGAACGCTGTTTACTGGTGGGAAAAATGAAACTATTATGATAAATAACAGTTACCCCTGTATACGGAATGAGTTTAAAAATTTCATATAGTCACTGCAGCACAGAAAGTCAACTTTTGCAGCATTTATGTGTTGATCAAGTTTAAGTTGAGGTAGCGTGTGTGGAGGCCTTCTGGTCGCTGTGACCTGCTGCACCCTGCGCCTTCACTCTGGTGTACTGAACTGCTCACAGTACCAGTACCGCGTGATGGGCATTTTGTCATCTCTCTGGGAAATGAGTGACAAGAGAAAAAATACATGAAAATTGTTACAATTAGGGCAATTCAATATTCTCATTGTAAAGTCTGATGAGAAGATTTGAACTTTACTTTCGTCCCATTGAAGTCGAGCGCTCTTCAAGCAACTCTCCATCGCTGATCGATTAGATAGTCAAGATGTTTTATTTTTATTTCAATATGATTGCTCACGTGCCCCGGTATTTCCTGTAGCTCGTTTCCGCCTCGCGTATTCTATATTGACCCTGACACTAGTCGAGGTGCTCATTGCTTTTTGAAATCATCTTATCTTAGTTTTAATATCATGAACTAGATTTTCTTCCTCTCTTTTTTCATTCTTCAAGAATGTAAAGTTCCCTCGTGCTGAATCAACTATTTATATTTTCTTCTATTGGTCAATAACGATTTTACAGCTGTGATCTACCTAAAGCTCACAGGTTAAAGGCAGTAAACTGGTAATTTGTTCCACTATAGAAAAAAATCATTTTTGCTCTTGCATTCATTACGATTTCGTCATTCCTGCTTTCAGTTCAATTTTGCGAGCTCAAGCGCTCACTGGGTTCGGTAACAGACCAACGGAACGTGTTAATTCGTATGCACTTTGTCACTCATGAAATTTTGTGAGCTAATAAAATTGTCCCAGATTTGTCTGCACAAGTTGTCTTGGTGCATTTAGTGTGTCATACATGTGTCGTTTGGCTGTGCTGTGCGAGGTATCTGTGATACAAGCCCTGGCGACTCAGTTGAGCTTACAGTGTCCAGTTGACCTGTGAGACTGTCAGACGGTGCCCATATGAGTTCGTGCTGGACTCGCAATCCTGTTCATACAAGAACTTCTCCTAATGTTCACACACTTGCTTCATTTTTCCTTTTTGACCGAGTGCAGCACCGAGTGAAACTTAATTCTTTCAGCCTCAAATGCCAGCCAATAGAGCGCTGAAGAATATTTTCCTTCCATCTTGATAAAATATTCTGAGTTTTGGGATTATTTTCGAAGCTGTAACTGTGGTGTTCAGTCGACGGTTCTGGGCAGCCTGACCACCCAGGTGCGCCACCATCCTCACCACACTCACTCTCAACGAGTGCGTGGTTATCCATAGATATTTTCTGGTCCAAAAGTTCGATCTTTGCTATTTGCTGGTCGTCACGAGTTGTGTGTGACTAGGTGGTAACCCGTGCATTTCTTCCCTTCTTGTCTCCTGTGCTACAAACTGGAGTAGCGGTTGGATTCTTAATTTTTAGCTTCCAAAATACAGGGTCACACAGATAACGGGAACTTCTGAAATGTGTAGTGGCAGCCTGTATGTACAGGACGTAAATTTTGTACATTGATAATTTGGATTACTATCTCTTGAAAGACGAGTTGTATTGGTTCAAATGGTGTCAAAAAGTTTTAAATTTTATTTGCTTTATTAATATTTAACGTTTCTGTTTTTCTGTGTCACCCTGTACATTTAGCGGAACAGTCTAAGCTTGCATCCGTTGTATTGAACATGTTTGTCGGACCGACATGACTCAGATTGTGTTTTATAGCCACAGGGGGTTGTGATGTGGTGACAGTCGGTGTGGCAGTCCTGCGGATATCTGGCTCTCCTGAGGCGTGGGGCTGGTAGGATTCCTGCGCTTCTTTCTGCTGGAGGGCTGCGTGTTGATAGGCTGTGCTGGCTGCTGGTTGTACGACGAAAAAACTTCAGCGGCCCCGTTATCTTCCTGCTAGTGATAGGGGGGCACAGGTTGTCTGACATCTGCTGGGGTGTTTGGTGTTCTGGGCTTATCCTTTCTCTTCTTTCTTCATAACTTTTCCTGTGAAGCCTCTCTTTAATGAGTCAGATACCTCTTTCACAGTTGCGTCTTGTCTTTCTATAAAATATAAGTATTATAGAGCTTAATATTTACTATGAGGACACGCGGAGGGCGCTACGAAGACTCTACTTGTGGAGTCGAATAGATTCTTCTGACTTGCATAATTCTTGCACTGACATACATCCTGAGCACACAATCCTACTTCCATTTTGATCACTATCCACTGATTCATTTGTAATTCAATTTTTTTCCTTCATTCATTTGTTCATATTTTGGCTTCTATGCTCCTTCGTGAGTGCGTAGCTTGGATACCGTGGCTCGAGGCGCACTTGGGTGGCCGGGCGAGACAGTCGGCAACAGATGGGTTGGAGTTCGAGATTTGAAAGCTGGGAGCAGGAATGACGAAACTAACATGACACATCGAGTGAGTACACCTGCAGTGATCCACTTGCTTTGTGCCACATGTCAACATGTTGCGTGGGTGCGATTGTGAGGCGCATAGAGTAGTTCGTTTCTATTGCTGGCATGCCCATTAAGGTGGTGGTTGTGCCTTTCTACGACGCGTGATGGTATCTGAGCAGATCAGGAAAGGGTTGATCACGCCACAGGTTGACCACCATTAGCAATCAGCCAGGCCATGAGCCCAATCTAGTTCACGACAGGTAATGAGGCGGTAGGCACCAGCTCGACGCAGGTGTAGGCCACAGAACAGGTTGGAGGAGGGACCGCTGCAGGCCCCGTGTAGGCTATTGCAGGTCGTGATGGTGTAGGCCGCTCAGCAAGCAGGTCATGGTGGTGTAGTGAAGGTGCAGCCAACACTCCCCTGTCACCTCGGCCACCTGAACCAGGGAACAGGTGAGTGCTGGTTACACCTTCTCAGTTATTGTTACCTTCACTAGCTCTAGCCTGTAGCGTTGGACCCCTGATTGCGTGTACGTGTTTGTCTCCCTCATACTCGTTTGACAGCACTCGCTGTGGCCGTTTCTTCTGTTTCTCTTTTTTACGTTTGCTCTATGTTGTGTGCTACTGTGACGGTGATTTTGCTTTTGATTTAACTGATCTCGTGAAGTCATGTGGCATGCCGCACCTCTGTTGCCAAGTCTCCTTCTCGCTCTTTTCTATTCTACACAAAACGGCGTTGACATATGCCTCTAGTGCCCGACACTCCTGCTGTATATCAAATACTCTCATGATTCACATATCTGTTCTTTTTCAAACGCGCCTGCCGCATGTCATTTACTTTTTCTTTTACTTCACCATTACGAATAGTTCTTCGGCATTGCACTTAAGTAGGGCACCCTCTAGAAAGCTAGACGTGCCTTTAGTGCACCACAAAAGCTAATCTGTGTAGCATGGCACGTCCCTGACACTGGGCCAAGGCACCTCGACTTGCCCCCACGGCGCCCCCTTGAGCTCCAGCAGCGCGGGGCCGTGACGCACGGGGTGCGTACGCTTCACCTCACATGAACATCGCGACTTCCTTCCCTGTGTTATAATTTTTAATATTTTCTCATCCAAGTATGCGCTGTTATTAAAAATTAAACGAAAATATTGGCTAAAACCATAAATTTACCGAATGTAGAAATTGCTACGTATCGATGCAGTAGTAATGTACGGTCGGAGCTGTCAGCGGAGCTCATACTTTACCAGTTTCTTATTTGCACCACCGAATGGATTTTTTCCGGTTTCGTAACTACTGCATTGGGCTTTAAACTTTAGAACAAGTAACCTTGGTTTCATGAGACTCAGAACACCTTGTACGGGGGTCTTATGCGTTCTATGCGGGGGTCCTTCTTTGTCTCCTCCAAGACTCTTAAGATAGATGAACTGTGCTGCCACAACCACACGGCCTCATTATGACGCGGCGGGCACCAGCCTCGGGTCGTAGGGTGCCCACCACGACCTGTGTGCTGCACCACCCTCACCTGAGCCGCTCCCACGCTTCCAGAGCTGCCTCTCACACCTCTCGCTTGTCTTAGTCGAGCCTCCTTCTTCTGTCTCAAGTGAACGCCTTAATTCAACGTTCTTTTTTTTGTTCCTTTTGCTTTCATTTTATTTGTGGAGGTATTATTGCTGTTGTGTCATGCATTTGTCATTTAATATTTTTAAGTATTTCATCCATCAATTTTTTCTCAACTTAACCATTTTTCAATAGATGCCGCTAGCTGAATTGCTGTTTTCACACGCGGAAAGGTTTTTGTCTACTTGTTATTTTTGATGTTTGCTTCCAACTATTAAATTTTATGGATTTTCTGTGGCGAAATTTTTGAACGAAAATTCCTCTGCTCGCACGAAATCAATTCTATACGTCAATATTTCCGGTCAATTTCTCGACTCAGCTTCGAGGTTTCGCTATTTTTCACTTGAAAGTTTTTTCATCTCAACTTTCTGAGAGAAGCGATTTTTTAATCTGCTTGGTTGTTATGGCGTGTTGCCATCGTTTCTTATTTATGTAAGAAACTATAGCTCATTTTTTTATGAAAAACGATAAAAATGTAAAAAAATTCTTAACTAATTTACTGGCCAACCTTGAAACTGTTGCAAACTAGCAATGAGTTATCTCTTCCTCGGGGACACATTTTGATGATCTGTCGCTCCGTTTTTTGGTATTAGAAACTGTTATATCAACCATCGTGTTGAATCGTGCCCCGATGTGACGCGTGTCCCTTGCGGCTGGCTGCTGGGAGACAGGTTGCTTCTTGCCGGCCTTGTGCTGCCCTTAGTTATTTGAAACGAGACTTGTGCCCCTCGCCTTCCTTCTTACGACAAAGTGAGGTGACAGTTGTCCTCATCTCAACATAGGACAAAGCTAAGAAATCTGTTATCCACCAGTGCTGAAAGTGTAGGAAATTCTGCGTTGAATGACGTCGTTAATTCTGTACTTCGCATGCCAACTTCAAACTACCCTCTTTAGATTTCATCTGTTTGCCTGTTGAATATATCCTGTGATGTCTCCACACCCTCAGTCTCAAGTGAAACTCGCTCAGATGAAAAACGATGTCTCCGACACACTCGACCCGCCGCTGGCCCACATCCCGCCTGTCTGACGTGCCCATCTCGAATGGCAACAGTCGTTCACACTTAAGAAATTATGACGCTCTTCATTTCGTTTCAGTCTTTGAATCCTCTACTTTATTGAGGTTGGGAAGTTCTCGGTTGTGAAATTTGTGACACTGATTAACCTCGTAATGATTTCTATTTTTTACATCCTCCACTTGCTGGAAGGAGCTCGTATGACTGATATTATGTACACAGCATAATTGATTAATTTCGAATGGCATAGCTATCGAATAGAACATTTCTAACCTCCAGCCGAGCTTTGAGGTATTTCATTTGTTCACTGTCGATTACATGAGAATCTTTCCGTCCATCAATTTCCTAATGTTGAGTTTAAGTGTACTTAATACAACTACGGTTACCATGTTTCGCAGCATTTTGCCTCATTCAAATCTAGGTCAAATGATGATCATCTCCATTTGAGGCTATGGGTCACATTTGCCCTCGCTGGCCCGTTGCTGGCTCACTTTGTTGGAGAGGGGTTGGAAGGCGCTCTGTGGGCGCGGCCAATGTTAGCCCCAGACCGCTCCTCCTGCGCAGTTGGGGAGCCATATTTGTGCCTTGCAGGCACTGAATTATTATTTTTTTTACTGTCACGAATACTGCTACAAATACGAAATATATCTTAAGTGTCAGTAATTCGTAAATCTTAAACCATCTCCAGCTGAGCCAAGGTGTTGGAATTTATACCAAAATATCGACCTGTAAAGAAGTTTTGTACTGTAAAGTCACCATGTAACCTCGGTTTCGAATAATTAATTACTGATTATAAATTGTTTATACTTCGTATAAAAAATTTCACGAATCTTTCGTATAGCCAATCAATTATTCTGATTTTTTTCTTGCTAATGATTTTATTCTTTTGCATGTTATTGCTTGGGAGCTTCTGAATCTTTTCCTTGATTGTCTTAACTCATTAAAAGCAAGACGGGACCACAATGAAGTGTAGCTTATTTCATAACATAAAATTTTGAACTGGAAATGCTACCAACTTGTCGAGACTTTGCTAGAAATCGTAGTCAAATTCAGGAACTCGGAAATTTTCGGCTTTGTTTCCTAATGTAGCCGTATCTGTATCTGTGTGTGTGTTTGGCAACATCAAACACTGCAGCCGCAGTGCCTTAATTCCTGGCTCAGGACTTCACACTCAGGGATGCTGGCCTTGCATCAGTTCCAGCACCGTACTACCCAGGCAGTAATAGTACCACTAATACGGGACGATTTCGACACTCTACCAGTCGTGATGCTCTTGTGGTCGATACTAGGTGGTCCTTTTCCTCTCATACATGTGAACGTAGTGTCCGTGGTCTCACTTATTGCCCTGAGAGAATTTGCTCGTTCTCAGTAATTATAATTTTTTGAGCACGTTATAACTGTAAACTATCGAGTCCTATTTTTGAGCTCTTTATGTAGAAATCTGCGTTTGTTGGGTAACATTTTTTGTGCATTCTGGACATGAATCATAGCGAATGTTTTTCCGAATTGAAATAGGACGCGATGCCAATACTTGATGCCAGTACTTGATGCTGTTGATCGTATTGTTACACTGTTGCCAATATAGAATAAATGAAATAATTGAAGAGGATAAAATAAGTCGAATGGAATATAAATTAGCTCTTCATTCATGGTGTGTATATTCTAAGCGTTCTAGTCCTGAATGTTCATGGTTAATGTTTTCTAAAGGTATCCATGCAGACTACCTCTGGCAACACTGAGCATTGCGTCTCGCGTACATTTGCAAGGGTAACGGCCTCGAGTACCACCAACAGTGCCTCATTCGTGCAGTTTGCAACGCGAGCTACAAGCTCCATCGAGACGAGTGCGTCTTCGACTGCCCCGACGGCTTCTTCGCGTCCGCCGTCCCCACGAAGGTGCCAGCACCCAGACGAGTGGTGGCAGTGCAGGCTGGAGTGGCCCTGGCTCCTGGTGTCGAGTCCCCGACCGCCGTGCCGAGCGATGTGGAGGCTTGCACAAAGTGTCATTTCTCGTGCAGGCGGTGTACTGGGAAGCTCTCTCGTGCCTGCACTCTCTGTTGGGCCGACGCCTCCTACTATCCCAAAAATGAGGTCAGTTCAGTCGCAGCTGCTTGTCTGCCGAGGTAAACGAGACAACATTCCCTCATTCAGCTTCACAGGGGATTAAGTAAACAAAAATACTTGAATTCCTTTTGACTGGAGGGAATGGATTCGGATAAGTGGGCTGACGGGTGGCTCAATCATTCCAGAACATTGCAGAAATAAACGATTCATGTTATGGTTACGCTTGAACGGTAGGTCGTTAGTTAGGGGCTCCGGCTTTGATGTTCGTTATTCTAGTATTTTAGTTTGAGTGCTGTCCAAGAGCGCTTGAAGACTTTGCCTCTCCTACATATTTTATATGAACAACTGCCCCGTCATGCATGGAACCAATTTATATTTGACATCAATTTCTTTGGAGACGTAGGGGATGTGAGCGTTGAATATCTGTCTGAAGAATTTCAATCTATTTAGTCTCATGATTGAACGAGTGTGAGCCGTTGATATAATTCAAGTATTTCAGTTGTAAACATCGAATTTATGAGCTCTTATGAATTAATTTTGTTGTTTCTCAGAGTACCCTCATTTATCGTTAAAATTTGCTCAACCTAAGACTTACTTGCTTATTTTCTTATTCATGATGTTTGATATTATTCAGCATATCGAATAATGCTTGAAAAGTTTTTGTTCTACTACTTATACTCTTGGTGAAATTGGAAGCATCCAAAGTTGGTATTGACAAAGAAAGTGAGACTCCTCCAATACATGCGGCGATCCTTCAACTGGTGTGAGGTATCCCAGCATACTGAAGGGACCGTGTGTGTCCACAGGAGGGCGGCGTGTGCTACCCACGGTCCGTCGAGGCTGCTTACACGAGTTCGCAGTCCTGGAGCGGCGGAGGCGTCCTTCTGGTGGTGGTGGCGTGTCTGGCGTTGGTGGTGTCGGTGTTAGGGTTCGTGTGCGTGCGGTGCTTCAGTGGAACTTCCACCAATGGCTCAAACAGCGCCAACGCTTTCATTTCTGACGGCGTGGATCGACTACGAGAGCTCAAAGACAGCATCCACAAGAACGGAACGAAGAAAAGTGGGGGTGGAGGTGCCGGGGCCGACTACAGGAAGTTGTCGGAAGACACGCACAGACTCGTTACTTCGAGCAAACCTTTCTATGACTACCCCTCCAGCGACGAGGGAGACCAGATCATCTGATGCCTGCCGTGGCTGCATTGTCTGAGGAGCGCTGTGGTCGTGTGCAGGACGACGACGGCAGTTCAGTATGTAATGCTGGACTCCACTACTCAGTGTACGAGAAGTGATGCGTTGTCATTTATAGCGATGATAGTGTGGTGAATCATGTGAAAATATTCTGAACCTTGTCGCTGTATGGACAAAGTACTTTTCATATCATATCTCTCGTGGTGAATTTCTGGAGGAGATGAAGCATTGTTGTGAAAGATCGGGAAAATTCTTCGGTCTAATTGTGATAATTTGTTTGAGGAAAAGATAACTGCTCCGTAAGAGTTCGCTGATATTGGACCTCTAGTTTCTCCTACAGAGACGAAAAATACTAATATAATTTTTTGTATCTCCTGAATACTACAAAGCAGCTAATGAATAGACTGGTGTAGAGACCCGAGCAAACAGTTGCACTTATACTATGCTGATCAAAGCATTAGTATGTTTCTCATTGAAGCAACGATTTTAGGTGGTAGTCGCCCACGACACCGCCGGTACAGCACGGGCAGGTGAGCGCTGCGTGCCGCTCCTGAAGACTGCCTGGGTTGAACTTCAGGTGATTGTAGGGCCAACTTGAAATTTCAACTTTCTGTCGACGTCTTTTTATGAGTGTGAATTTTTTCATCTCTATAGTTTATTGAGAGCAGCTCGACTGCATTTCAGAAGTAATAAAAGTTTTATGTTTCCCCGCTGACGATTACATTTTGGCTAGATTGCGCTGTGGCATTTGATATAATGTGGTCCTTGTTGGTGCTCGCTGATGTCCCCTAGAAAAATACTTTTACTCATTGAGAGTTGATTTTGCATCCAGTCTAGTACTTTTAATTTAATATTTGATGGGAACAAAACTCTGAAAAGTCTTTAACGCAAGTCATAAGCTTCGCACAGAAGTTGACATTCTCGATAAATTACTTTATGTACCAGTTTTCTTACTCCATATCTGCTGTAGCGGCTGAGATTCTGCGCAGCTCGTGAAAAACTTTTGTGCTCGTTGATGTTATTTGGAGCCATACCCTGAACCATCCAGCTCGGCCGGGCGCGGTAGATCGTAGTGTACGTAGGGTTAATGTACTGGTTGGAGTGTAGGTTTTTGAAAGTGCATAAAAGTGATGCCACATTCAGAGACGTGTCAATCTTAGAGTTCCATTTCCTTGTTTGCGCAGGCACCGAACTACGTGGGGCTTGGGAACACTTCCCTTGAATGTTAGGAGACGAAATTACTCTCGAAAGATCTCCGCTTTTCTTTTGCAGTGTCAGGATTTGTCGAGTCAGTTCGATTCCCGGGTTGGATAACAAGTAGCGTGTGGTGTACTTTCCTGCAATTTATTATTTAAAGCCGTACGTGAAAGCCATTGGACCAGTTGCCAGATAACTCAGCGACAGCAGCAGTGCTGCTTAACGATTTTGCAACACTCGTAACGTAATTTGACCACGAAATTGGTGAAAGAAGTTGTCATAATAAATAAATTGTCATTAGTTGTCACTGAGGGAATGGTTTCACGGCCTACATCCCAAATCTCGTTTCATCACGAGTCCCCAGCCGCCTACTAACGAGGAGGGGGCAGAGGTGGTCCTAGCTGTTTTAAGCTTCGCTTATGAGCAGTGTCGAGTTACTTTCTTTATTGTTTCATTCATTCGTTTTAATATGAATACATCTTCATTGGCCTGGCTTTCCAATGCCAGAATTATTCAAACAGCTGTTGGATCCGTTGTGTATGATACGTCATTCTGATATCTACCGGCCTTTTGCTGCTCAATGTAAATTTCCATGTTGCGTGCTGTGTTTTCCGTGTGTCTGTGCTGTTAGGTGTGCAGCATTGTAAATGTTGCTCCTATTTACTGCAGCTCAGGGCCACATTGGTCTCTCTCAAACCTTGCGTTATGAGAGCGCTCGAGCGATAAAGATAGAGGTAGAATGTTCTTTGTTCGAGAATAGGACTTCGTAGACCTGAGTGCGGTGCGCTGTAGCCACCCTGCAAGAACATCATTGGTACTTTTTTCAATGGTTGTGGAAAGCAGGGGCCAGAATAGGGCAATCTAACTACAAACCTAACCCTTCATCAGAGCCCCTGAGGGTTAACCCTCGTCAAGTCGAATATCTTGCAATGCAGTGCGTGCAAAACTGCGCCCAGCACTTGCTGGCGGCGCCGAGTTGAGACTGCGTCGCCTGGCCGCAACGCGGGGTGCAGCGACCGTCCCGTGCTGTGGTGGGTGTCTCTTGATACGCGATCGGTGTTGGTCGTGTAATTTGCAGTCGTGCGATTATGGTGGTAGTGACGGCTAGTTGTCTGGTACTCAAACTACATCGCGTACCTGCATGCTGTGGATTGCCCAGCTCTAAATGGCCACCGCCTCTAAATGGCCGTTAACCTAAACCGTGCAACCGTATAAACATTATTTTGTAAATCTCCTCATTCACCAGTGTACGAAGTTATTTTATATCAATCATTGCTTAGATTTGCCTATAATTGACAGGATTGATCATTCTTCTTACATCGCTAGTAAGAGATGACCAATGAAGAACTGTTAGCTCTTTCGAACACAACTGTAAGCTCACTGTGTGATGAAGAACGAGTACGTAAATCATAAGATAGTGTGGCAAGTACCGTAGACTTCTAAGGGCACGTCGCTCGGCCCTGTGTACGCAGTGCCCGGCGCGGTCTCGACACGCCTCTTCTCGAGACCTGCGAGTGTACAGAAGGCAGCCCCATCGTACAAATGTGTTCTTTTTAGCTTCAAGATTTGAGTTTTTGGATAAGCAATCCAAGGTGATATCTCAGTAGGACAAAATTCCATTGCGATGTTGTACTTGAACATGACTTTTATTTTGGATTTGGAAACACTTTCAAATAACTTTGATAATTTTTCTTTTTTTAATATTTTAGATGAGGTAATGAGAATGAGATTACAAGAGTATTTGCTCTTGTCTCTTATTTATCATTAGACTGCCTTCTGAGCCTGAAGGAGTGCGTGTTTGGGCAAGTATTGTTTCCCGGCAAGCAGTAGCTCACTCAGAATTCGAGCAGACCGCTCAAGTTGTGATAGTCTTGCGTCATATTGACTCTTGCGATCAAGGATTGCAGCTATTTGAAACGTAGCCGTTGCAGGTCTGCTCCAAATCCCAGCTGCTCTGGTTGACGCGTTGTCGCGTCGTTCATGCCCACTGCTACAAGTTTGGGCCTACTGACAGATTTTGTGGGGCTGGGATTGTAAGAATCAGTAGATTTCGGTTCTAATTTACTCTCGCTGAAATTTTACTTTTTCCACTTGACCTTTCGGTGTTCGCTAACCTCTGCTCGCATCAGCACCTGACTTTTGTTGCCTTCTTTGTTGTCGGTGAGGGTGATCAGACTAGGCTTCGTTAACCGGCTGTTGCCAGGGTTGATTTGAAGTCATCAAATGTGCGCTTTTAGCAACACCCGAATTGTTCCTACCAAGTTTTTGGTGTAAAAGATGCTCGGGGTTGTGTATGATCTGTATATGTCGATGTACTCTTCTTAAGGTGAGGCACAATTGTGCATTGCTCGCGGGCGAATGTTCTGCGAGGGGCCCGATTCCCTCAGCTTCGGTGTCTGCTCCCACCCTAGCTCCGCATTGGCGGCCTCTGTGACGAGGTATCTGCTTGTACTTCTCTGTCCTGGTGATGATCATTGAGGGATTTACGGAAAGTGTGCTGCGTAGTGACATTAGTGCGTTCTTTGCGGCGGGACTTGTACAGTTGGGCCGCTGCGGTGCCGAGCAGGCGGCCCTCCAGACGGGCCATACACATGCCCTCAGCATAGTAGTTCGCTGAGTGCAGTGTAACCTGGACTGCTTAGAATGTTCAAGTGATTCACTGCGATGAAGGTAACAAAGGTTGAATTATTGTCCTCATTAGTTAATTAACGTGTACTTTGAAAATTATGCAAATTTGTTTGGCTTATTTTTAATAGTACTCAGTGTTAATGGTGTAACTTCATTTAGCTCTAATTAATTCTAAAGTTCCTTGAGTTGTTGCAATACGCGGTTGCCTGTCAACGGCGCTAGTGACGCTCTGCGTAGTCCTAGGTGTCGTGAAGTCATTTAATATCTTACTGCTAGCGTTAAATTACACACACACTTATAATTACTCTTGGTACGAATCTCAGAAAAAAGACCAGGTGATAATGGCTTGCTCCACTGGCATCATGAGCAGCGAACTACGGTAGATTGGAATGAAAATGAGTACGTCTATTAATATTGAATGCATTTGTGCTCTTAACTCAATCCTGAATGTTTTGAAGGTTTACGCTGAAATTTCCAGTAAGTATAGGAGTTAGAGGTAAAGGGGTCACTTTAGTATGCAAAGTTTGCACCGAGGTGCGGAGGTTTAAGTCAGAGTAGCGAATAGAAGATTAGATTTTTGTTCCGTGCCTTACAGTAGCAAGAAGTAAACTTCCGTAGGTTGCTTTTACGCTCCAACCAGTAACAAATTCGGGCGTAGGGCTTAGCTTTTCTACTAGGTCTCGTGGTCTTTTGATGCAGTTTTGAAAGCTTTTAGACATATAGCTCATTCTGAAGCGCTCGTTGGAACTATACCTCGTACACCGCACACCAGTACTTTAGTGTACGTCGTACTCTCGACCTATAAGGAAGTGTGATGTGCAGGTCTGCACTGAATGCGTCGTGCTGAAGGACAACGCCCAGCTCATGATGTCCAGGGCGAGCTGTGCAGGAGGTAGTTACGGAAGTGTGTGCACGCTCCTTTGACAGTGTCATGTGGACTAGTTTTTCGCCCTAGATGCGCGCACTATTAATCCTTCTCCGACCAAGTTATTTTGGCGACAAGGTTGCATTTTGATCTGTAAGAAAAACCAGAAGCATCTTTATGCATATATGCAATAAGGCTGCACTTAGTTTTAAAAAAAAGCAGCATCCTTGTGAAAGTGGATTTAGAAATCTATTCAAAGTAGAAGGGTGACAAAGATACAGACCACTCAAGAGTTTTGAGCGGAGTGATTTGTTCGATGGCCATGAGGCCAGAAGTTTGGCAGGTAGAGGGGCAGTCAGGGCCATCTATAGTGTTGGAGCTTGAACCATTTATTAGTAATAAAGGTACTTAAATTAAGAAAAAACTAATAATGTTTGTACAGCTAATGCATCTCTACAAGAATTGAGTTCTGGAACCGGCAAATTTGAAAAGGCCCAAGCGCCACTGCACTTTCAATTTCTGGGATTTTAATTTCACTCAATCTCGAATAATTTACGCCAGATTTGAAGTAATTTTCAAATTACTTGCACCAATTTACCATTGATACGCAATAAGCTCTTTTATTTGTCTGTAAGTTTTCAGTAATTTGTAAGTTTCTGTATCGTTCACTTGATGCCATCTGCAGTAGAAATGGACTGTTGAAGCTCAGTCCGAGGGGCCAAATTGCAATTGGTGATGCACGTTTCTCTGGTAGTGCACTCGATCCTCACCTTCTAGGCCGTTTATTTTCCTCTCTTGTAAACATACTTGCTTGTTGAGGTCTTCTTCAAAAGAAGCCCGATGTAAACCTCGAGCTTTAGCTCTTCTAGAATAAAAGTATGACAAAGTCTGTGTAAGGTGCATCAATCGTGCAGTGTTTTCAATAGCATCTAATTATCCCGTACAAAGCGTGTGTTATCACAACGGTCAAATGAAGAGGAATTTGTCGTCGCCCAGTTAACGAGTGTGGTTGTGAACGCCACATCACCAGCGAAGCGTTACCGTCTAGGCCTTTTCCTTTAGGCATATGAGAAAATCTTGCATTGATGTCGCATAATTTTGTGTTTGTCATATCTCTTTATGTGAACCGAAAATGTTTTTTGTGTAGGTACGAAACTTCTAAGTAGATGATGGATGGTAAAGTACGTATAAATTAATTTATGGAACATGAAGTTTAAGTGGAAGTGTTTGGTTAGAATTATGGCTAGATTATTTAGTAAGTGCTAATTTATATTGAGCAGTATTGTAATGAAAATAAATTCGGCTAATTTCGAACGTCTCGCATGATGGCTGATTCAATTTGATTAATAGCGTGGCTTGAGAGGCTCTCTTGTCAGCAGATTCAGCACTTAGAAACAGTCCAGATGACGTCTTCTCGATGTTGCTCTGCTGTGTCTGATCCAAGTTTAGTAGTTCTCTTTCTTTTGACTCGTCAATCTTCTCTGCATATTATTGGGGTGCGGTGGGGCACTCTCCTTCGGCATGTCTTGTCTTCCCCTCCGCTGGGGTGGCACGCATGTAGGCTGGTCGGCCAGGAGGACGTGCTAGCGCTCTTGGTGTTCTGTTCTCGAGCGCGTCCATTGATGATACTGAGGTTTGTTTCTCTTTTGGCCTATGAGAACACCACCATAGTTTTCCCCGAGTGTTTTCAATGCGGATGCTGTTTGCTTCTCATTTTGACTTCTTCTCTTTACTATACTCGATTCCCGTTCTCAAGTTTGCTGGAATGGATGTAGCGTTACACATGTACATAGCAGGTACCACAACGTTGGTTTAGGAGCGGGAGTATGTCAACATGCCGAGCTACTCAGCGAGAAGCGTGGAGGTGATTACTGAAGTTCCAAGTTCGACTTTGTCTTTGTGATGCGTTGCTGTGCGTGAACAGTTGAGCGCCGTGGGTGTGCTGTGAGTGGGTGCGCTGTGGCGTCGCAGAACATCCGCTACTTGGAGCGACGGGCTGAGTTCGAGTGTCCATCAGTGGATAATACACCGTGGCCACCTTGTGTTCTTTAGTGTCCGACGACCGTTAGGAAATGAAAGTACGCGCCTCCCTGCATAGCGTGCTCAACTTCAAAGCGCAGCCACACAGTTGCAACAGCGTTATTAACGAGAGTCCATCTTATTTACCAATGTTTGTGATGTTTACGTTGAGCGGTATTTTAGTCTTTCACCACAGCCCATGTGACGGAGTGCTGAAGTATCAACATGGGCATTTGCCCGATTCCATTTCTGAGAGCCGATTTCATATCTGCTTGTGCGTTGTAGAAGGTTGTCCTTTGCAGAGTCTTGAGAACCTGGCAGTGCTCGAGGGACTAGAAGGGTTCCCGAGTTCTACCGTAGAGAACACTACCGATGGAGGGGTCTCTTGAATGCTTCAATTCCTACTTGCAGCAGGTCTAAGGTAGCAAGTTCGGTTTTGACGTCCGAGTTGTCGGGCGTCTCACTTTCTATATCACTCATTTTCGGAAAGGTACCGAATTAGTCTTCTTTAAGGTCAATCGTACCTCTGTATTTTTCTCTCTTCCCAGTACGAAACGATTATTTCTGTCCGAATTCTACTCATGAATAAGCTTTTACTTTACCCCTTCCCCACCCCTCATATTTTTATACTGGATACGAGACGAAAGCTGCTAAGATCATAACGCTGAAATACAATCAACTCCTAGCAGAAGCATGCAGAACCGAGGGATGAAATGACTTGAACGGTTTGTTGCTGTAGAGCCACATGGGTAGTTTTAAATGAGTTTTGTGTTAATTTATGTCTACGTAGATTTTTAAGTGACTGAGCTTCTGGTGTGGGATATTCGATGTCGATTGCTCTTTGATGTGAGATTACAAAGCTTACTCTACATTTAAGATCTGGTCATTTTTTCTACGCATGTAAACTTCAACTTTTCTTTCGATCAATCGTTGAATAATTCATCGTTGTCACGTATACAATACCGGAGGCTGGCACTCTTGCCAGTTGAACAGAAATGAACATTAGTTCAGTCTGCCACCCTGGCCCAGTGCCGTGCTCGACCGTAGCGTACCGCTCTATTCGTTAGTGGGTGGCGGTGGCCCGCACTGAGCTGCAGTCTGGCATTAGATCGGTGTGTCTGTGATAGCGAGTCTCGACGACCGCCGCCTAGATCCATATATATAATTATCTATAAATATTGGTAAATAAATACACCATTGCGATAATGTTTTTTCTTTGCGCTTCTTCCTCGTTCGTTCATTTACGTACCTGATGTGCGACATATTACTTTCGTGCACTTACTGTATATGTACGTGGAGATGTTTCAACCCGTCACGCCGAGGGCCCAGGGGGGTGCCGCCACTTTGTGATAGTATACAGCTGTACGACCTACTCTTACTTCTCCCCCTATACTATCAAATAATAGATTTGGAACCTCACTGTAACGTGGAAGATGTAAACGGTTAGGGCTGCAGCAACATTTTGCGAAGGAACAGGAGGGACGAATACCAAATACAAAATATCTAAAATTTGAGCATTGCGCAAGTGACCGCATGAGAAATGTTATTTTTCAGCTGTAGTTTAAATCTGTCTCCCAACTTCTGCAGAACTTTGGAGCCTCGTTATTTGCTTTTTGCGTTTCAGAGAATGGAGTTTACTTATAGCGATATGTGGTTAATGGTTCTTTGTAAAGCACTCTAGCATGATTTCATTCGGATGAACTTTACAGAGCTGGCATTATACCGAATGACATTGAAACTGGTAAATAAAAGAGAAATAGAAGTAAACATTTTTCAGAGAATACATCGGTCATGGAAAAAGAGATGTACACAAAAACTGTTCAAACGTTTCAATGCTGTATACATTTACACTCGAAAAGGTTTCATTGCATACTAAAAATAGTTTTTTTCGCACCTAATTAAGAAATGCTCAATTATGCCAATTTATTTGATCCCGCAACTACGACAGAGCACAAAGTATCTGCTTAAAAAAGTTACAAAATCGTCTCCTACACTACGGTCTCAAAAAATCAGTTTTAATTCAGTCCAGCAAGTCCAACCCGGGGGGTCAGTCTCTCAACTCTGCAAAACTGGCACAGAAAATGGTGCGAGCTCATTCTAGCCTCCCAAAGACTTGTTATGCGCGTGCCTCCACTCCTCCCTCACTTCGAGTACGAGCTGAGCACGTCGCGCTCACAACTCGTAAGTTCTATCAGTTCCGTAAGCAGGGAGTACTTCCCTTGGACAAGGAAGTTTAAACCACACGTTCCTCACATCCCTCACCACGCCATTAGTTGTAAGGCATTGAAAACCCAACGGTAAAACGTGTTGGAATTAATAAAGGTTCCGCTACAGTCGAGGGATCTCTGTCCAGCCAGCAGCACTCACCGACTCAGCCCTGTGCTGGCATGCTGCTGCGCCTCGCGCGCTCTGACCAAACCTGTCGAGTTGTCGCTCCTGCACGAGCTCCTTCAAGACTTAATGCGCGCCGCTCCTGGGACCAGAAGTTTTCGTGTTAAATTCTGAATTTCAAACTCGTTGAGCATATTTTAATTTAGCAGTCTAGTCATTCGTAATTGGCAATATGAAACCTGAAGAATATTGAGTACATACCCTCCAAAACAAAAATTTAAAAGATTAATAATCCGAACTGCTTTTCTTCATTTACTTTTTTCTAGTCCATAAATTTATCACAGGATTTAGTTAGCCAAAAGAATGATTGATTTACAAACTATAAATTCATTAGTTTAGGTTGTGCCTCGTCTGTACAAATTCAAATTAAATGTTCGTAAGATATTTCTTTTCCACCTCCTTTTCTCACAGCTGATAAATATAAAAATATATTTAACGTGCGCCGTCATATGGGTAGGTGTAAACCCACGGGGCGCTGCACGATGGCGAAGTCCGCGACTGGATGTTGTTCCGAGGCTCGAGGGCAAGATTCGTTGTGCTCGTGATTTTTTTAAAGCTGTAGAAACAGTCATTGGGTTTGCTGATGTGCTGACCCACGTCCTATTTGAGATAAGCTGCGTAATTTCTGCAAAAATTATTAGAGTAATCCAGTTATCTAAATGAAATACATTGACAAAACTAAATACGTTATAATACAGTTTCTTCGCTACAATTTCAAAGCCAACAACTGGCCACACGCAGGCAGTGCTCGAGCGGTAACACAACTCTGGCCATGTCACATAAGAAGGCACTCCGCCTCGTTCCGAAGCGCTCAATGAGCTCTCGGTACAAATGAAATAGCGACACGTGTCAGAAAATACTCAATTTTTATAAGATTTGACATAAACAACAAAATACACTGCCTTTAACAAAATGCATTGAGACCTCGATACCAATGAAATTGCAAGCCAAGATGTGCGTTCCAGAAAGTACTTCATTTTTACAAGACGATACACGAGTGACACAGAGTTCTGAATTTAAAATTCGGCTCGGATACGTTAGTTTTTTCGATTTGTGTGAAACCATACCACTTCCAAGTCGACTGGTCACAAACGAATTCTGACTTGTCACGAGCTAAATTAAATTCGCCACGAACGAAGTCTGATTTGCTGCAAACGAAATTTGAATTATCATAAAAGAGATTTGATTTATCCTAGAATAGAATAATATATAGGTAATGTCTTTCAGAACCACATTCAATTTCAATAAAGCCTCACGAGATAAGCACGACGGGAATTAACACGTAAATATATTCCTCATATTCTGTGGACGACTGCTGTATATTAAACATTAATGAGGGAACGATGATGAGGTTACATTATGAATACCACCAAAAATTCTAAACTAAGCGCATCGGAACGAAGTACTGCAAAATTTCAAACGACTGCAGAAGAAGAATATTTGAAGCGTATGAAGAATGGAAGGAGTGCAAACAAGTTACAAAAACATATAAAAATTTGCATCAGGACAGCTATCATTGGTTGCTGAAGAATTTTTTCAATTCAGAGCGACTTTTTGTGATGTGACATTTACACACGTCTCAAAACTTGTGATGTAAAGTATTTAACACTGTCATTAGTATTTCATGGGATATCCACGCTTGTTATGTATTTTTCACTCGTGTAGTATCAGTTGACTAATTAATATATAATTGATGAATTTAAAAGAGGACCAAAGAAAGTTCTCCGGCCAAAAAATTAGTCACCTATGACTTTTCGAGGGTCTGTCGTGTTCTGGGGCTGTTTCAACTACACAGAAATGGGTCCTTTAGTTAAGGTATCCGTCAAACTAAACCAGCATAGCTACATTGAGCTGTTAGATAACCAAGTTTTGAATGAAGAAAGGTTGCTACTTTGCCTCTTTTTGGCTATGACAATTGCCGGGTGCATCGGCCTAGATCTATCATTAATGGGCATGACAGTCATTCATAATTTGGGACGCATTCAGATTCGCAAGCTAAGTCGCCTGTCATAAACCCAATAGAAAATTTGAGGACAACTTAAAATTAAAAGTTATAGGTCGAGAATATCGTCCACGTACTGTGGTCGCATTACGAGATCAGTTGATGCAAGAGTGGTTTAAAATTGACCAGGTGTACATTGGACATCTGTAGACTCAACGCAGTGCAGAATTACTGCCATTATTAGTGCTCGTTAATGACTACCTGCGATTTGAACCAAATTGAATATGAATGTTTGGTATTTATAAGGGATCACGATTTGCTAATGGACGTCGTTCTTAGAACGTCTGGAACTCATAATTAGGAATGAA
>VOMN01112761.1:0-16153 GCA_014899125.1 Orchestia grillus | reverse complement strand
GGAATGAGGTCCTCCCGATAATACGTAAGGACCGAAAATTTTTTGCATTGCAGATTCCTTCTCAAATGAGCATATGCTCAAAACGTTCGAACTATATGAGTTAAAAATCTCTCTCGTTAAATCTCGGTGGGTTATTCTGATCTGAAAAGGGGAAAATAAGCGAAGTAAAAAAACACCGAAAATAGCATCTTAACTCTCTATGGAGGAAAGAGAGAGAGGGTAACAGCCCTGCACGCTCGCTGCCTCCTGCCAGTCCTGCCTGTCTCCAAGTAATGCAAAACCTTAACGATTAGTAACACGTAATTAGTGTTAACTCGATTGAAAACCCGCATTTTCACGCAAAGGGGACATCAGGATAACTACACAGAATGGTATCATACGTAAGTAGCTGGCCTCTGCACGCGCACACTCTGCTGCCACCATCAGCGGGGGGTTGAGTAACCCCACACTGGGAAGTGGCACCAGCCCCTCCGACTAAAGCCTGACCATTTCCCCTGTTTTGCAAGCGCCAGTAACCGCCAAGTAACCCTGAGCAAATGGTGCCTGCATCTGAGTTCCATTACCCTACTCAAGACTGAGAGCAAGGGTCTCCGGGTTATAATGGTCGGCCATTCGCACGATAATGGGCGGCAGAGCGTAATATGGCTCGCGACTACTTACTGTAATTGCACTGAAGACTTTGGGGCTGCCCGCAGGGAGAGAGAAGTCTGTCGGAGTGGCTACTGCTGCTGCGTCTGGTGCTGCTTCTGGTGCTGCTGCAGCTGCTTCTGGTGGTGGTGCTGCTGCAGCAGTTTCTGGTACTGCTGCTTCAAATGCTACTATGTACTTCTGCTTCTGCTGATGCTAATGTGTCTGCTTTTGCGTCGCTGCCGCAGTTGGACAGTCGGCATTTGAGGCGCTGCACCAGCATCGGAGGACACAGTCAGTCACACAGCCAAGATTGTTAGGATGCTTATTCTAAATAAAAACATAGTTTCTGTAATCACAATACGCTTACATGTTTTTTTTATTCTTCCCAAAAGATAATTCGAAAATTCAAAGCCGCTCAAAGATTAAGATTAGGATCTAAGGTTAAGTTGTGACAGTTTTGTTGGAGGTATATTGGCTCTCAATACCTTCTTTGAACACCCTCTTCCAAGACCAGCATTGAAATTCACCAATTCTTGGGCTGCTATTAGCACACAAAAAATATTTGATGCAAGCTATGGATACCACTTAAATGGCACCAGTGCACACTTTTATCCACTGATCTTCAGTGCGCATATCACAAAACTTGACCCTTAACTCATAAAGTGGCATTTGAAGCGCACGCTTATAGCTCAAATCCTGGTTTTATAACTCAAATCCTGGTATTGTAGTTCAACTCCCAGTATTATAGTTATTCCTGTAATACCAGGGATAACCTAAGGACGAAATTAGGCGCTCTCTAAATAACAGAAGATGTCCTGGTATTGCTGCTCAAATCCTAGTATCACAACTCAACTTCTGGTGCTACCGATCAACTCCTGACATTATAGCTCAAATCTTGGTATTATAGCTCAAATCATGGTATCGCAGCTTGGATCCTGATATTAATAGCTCAAATACTGGTAAAATAACTCAAACCCTGGTATTGCAGCTCAACCCTTTGTGTCTCACAGACCCTCACAAAGCCTGATATCTCACAAAGCCAGATATCTCACAAAGCCTGGTATCTCACAAATCCTTGTATCTCACAAAGCCTGGTATCTCACAAAACCTTGTATCTCACAAAGCCTGGTATCTCACAAAACCTTGTATCTCACAAGGCCTGGTATCTCACAAAACTTGGTATCGGAATTACCGCTCAAACACTGGTTTCTCGTAATTTTATCAATTGTGTCCCAGAGAGAAAGTCCCCTCGCCAGGCTCGATGAATGGCTCAGTAGAACGAGCAGGCTGCACGCGTTCAAGTCTATTGTTAGAAAGGTGCCTTAAAGAGCAGCTCTGTATACTTATAATATTGAAAATTGGCGCAGTGTTTCGGGAGACTTTAAGCAGTTCTTCGCAGTGACGACGGCTCTTCGACATATTTTGGCAGTCTTGCGCAGATTATCTCTATGGGGGAGAAATTAACCAGTGGCCGCTAGCAGATCTCAACAGAAATTGTCCTCGGTAGCGGTGTTCTTCCCTAAAGTGGACGTAACGACGGCGCCACTGCGCTGCCTTTCCGTGGAGACCAGTGAGCAAAAAGCGCAGAAAAACTGTTAAATGAACTGCCGCGATTTTTAGTAGAGTAAGTGACTACCAAACAATCAGTCTGGTCGTTTTTCCCGATGAATAAAGCCATATCGATTCCTGCCATCATCGATTGCTGTGCATGCATACGTAGCCGTCAGATGGAGGTAAGTAGTAGCTAAATGTTTGTACTCTCAAGTCCTGAAATGTGTTTTCACTGCCAAACACGTCCACAAGGTAGCCTCCAAGGTTGTGTTTCTTTAAAAACATTGAAATTTCTGGCATCAGTAATTAGCAAAGGGCGTTGAAACATGGTGGAAAATAATTACCTGGCCAGTTTTAATTGCACTTCTTGATACCATGTCTATTTAAATACCGCCGTGAAAACCAGCAACCACATCACTTTCATCACTGCAAGAGATTTATGTGGAAGTGTTGCCTATATCGGGTGCTCCCTGTCCAAGTAAAATGAAAAGAACAACTGGAATATCGAAACCGAGCGTAGTTCACGTGCCGTGTGAACTCTGACAAAATTGACAATTTTCAGTCCTGGCATCAGGTACTATTTTTAGCTGAACTTTCTAGGAAAATATTGTGCGCGAGCTGGCCTATGAAAAATAACTCTTGATAAATATGCGCGTAATCGAATCGACATGGACGAGCAGAAATGTTTTTTTACTGAATTCAAACGTACACATACCACCAAAAACAGACGCTCGTGCAGTACTGTCGAAACTCTTTTGATCACGTACCAAGAAGTTTCAACAAGTCATAAGGAATATTTTCACACATGTTATTTTCCCTGCCATTTCTGTTACGCAATGTATTTCATTTTTAGACATGTTCAACAATAGTAGAGAATAATTTTTGATAAGAAATGGCTTAGTAAAACACCGCTTCAAAATAAATGCATTGTATTTAAAATTTCAATGAACCTCAGTTACGAGTCTCCCCCATTAAATCAACGACCAGAGCCACGAAGGATTTTTCTGAATTTTTCAATCCCGCAAATTACTCACCTTACGTACCAGCGAACTACAGATGACTAAGACACTTAATAATATTTAACCCTCAAAATATCATCGCTAAAGCAACGAAGGAATCATTTTACCTTGACATTTGAGCTGGTATTCATTTTTTTTCATTTTAAGGCAACACTTTCAATTCAGTTATTTCTTTCTGTGAATTTTGTCTCAAAGATAAGCGAAGGAGTATTAGTGCATTTGTAGATTGCAACAATATACTTGCCGTAGACATAAGATTGAATTCGTTATAGGAGACTTCTCAAGTACCAGCAGATCAGCGTGCTCAGGTATTGCGCTAGCACGTCTGTAATGAAATCACTTGTCGCTCTGACATGCGTAGCATAAGTTAGTAAAACAAGCTCCAGCGCTTGTGTTTGTATATCCTGCTTTTAGCCTAGTGTGGCGAGAAACCAACATTACACTCATCCCCGTGCTATAGCTCATTATACTCAAGTACAGAATATGTGACATCTCATCTCCTGAATATGTGCTCGTAAACTGAAAAGTACAATGGTTGAAATGTTCTCAATGATGACAATCTCTTTGGTCTAACGTTGAATCATTAGCTGTTAAGGTGACAGAGCAGGAATCCTTCTTCATTTAGACTCATCCTATGCCATAAAAATATAGATCACCGAATTAACTGAAAATCACCAAAGAAACAACATATTTCACAGTACCAGCAGTTTAAGATTGAAAGGGTGGTTGAAGGTCTTACAGCTTTTGAATCACATTGATTCACATAACTATGAAAAGAAAAGTGCTTTCAAAATACAGCCGTCGACTTGCATCGTTAGGAGGGATTGTTCCGGCACCCTTTGATCCCTCTCAGAACCAAATCTTGTCTTCGGCGTAGACCTGCAAGACCTGTTGGACCTCACCGCCTTCTTTCTTGTTGTTGAAGTGTCGAGTGGGGCAGAATAGGAGGACGCTTCCAAAGAAGTGAGTGAAGTTTTTGCGTGAATTACTTCGTATACTACATTCCACTACCTCGTACACCAAACAAAATATGTGGAAATTACTCCAATGAGCAGCATTGAATCATAAATGGCTGTATGCAGCTCTGTATGACAATCATAAATGACTTTATTTAGCCCTGTATGGTAATCATAAATGTCGTCAAGTAGCCTTCTATGATAATCAGAAAGGACGAAATAATTCGCTCTCTGCGTTTCGCCATCGATTGCTTGCGAAGTAATCAAGTCTTGAAATTATTCCACTTTTATTCACCCAGGCGATGGATGTTAGCACCATGTTTCCGCTGTAATAACTGTTCAATGACGGCTGGAAGATTTTATCTGTGTTTTTCAAAGAGTTAAGGTGTCCCTTCATCCGCAGCACCGCCGGTTTCATATTCACCACTACGGCACTCGTCAATGTCGAGTTCTTTAAGAGGCAAATTGCACAAATTGAGCCTCTCTTTATAGTGCAAATGCTAGAGATGATAGGGCTAGCCCTTCCGAAGATTTCTTAGCAGATTTTTCTTACTTATTAGACAGGTTGCAGCAGCGGGCTCGGGCTCAGTCGTTGTATTTCTAATAAGGAAAAAATGTCAATTTTCTTTCACAAATATACGTACACTTTCTGTCCTGATGGTAAAAATTTATATTAATTTTACGGGTAATTTTGACACACTTACACATAGTAGTTAGCATGAAAGGCATAAATCATTACGTGAGTAACGATGCGTAGGTCACCATGTTCACTGTAAAAAACTAAGACTTGTGAAGGTGATACTCAGCAGTCGTCTATGGTGCATCGGACTTGTCTGAGAGCCAGCTGCTGAATATCGATTGTTGGATATCCATCAAAACGCAGGACTTCTTAGCTAACAGTTCGTGGTTTGAAAGAATGCCCATGGTTGAAGTAAAATGCCCATAATACGATGATTATTAAGGAAACCAATCGATTTTTCTACCTAAAAATTCTCCTGAGGATAAAACATGTGAACATAATCAGAACATCCAACTCCAGTGTGGCTTGACTTACAAAATTTAAATTTACAAGCTAAAACTGTAATTTGTAGAAAATAGATTTTCAAATTTCAAAATTTTTATTTAGATCCTAGGTATAATTTTGACTGACAATTGACAGCAGTCGAGGATACAAGCATTTTATCCTCGTTTTTTGTCGACGTTACCCGTTTTATTACGGCACTGATATTTGTAGGTATGGCGAATAAAAATGCTGTACAGCTTCATTTTTTCGAACTATGTTCAATTCGCGTTGTCCGCATAGTAAATACTTCAAATCCATCACGGATTGCCGTCGATTAGCTAAATTATTTGCGGAATCTACATTTTGCGCCATAAATTAGGCCTTTAATCTACATGTTATCCAATTAATGGTAGTGAGCTTCTTCTAACAAAAACATTGAGTTCTTGCAAATTTTGTCACGAGGCTACCATCAAATACTCAAACTTGAAGAAGGCTAGACACTCTCAGCTAAAACGGGCCTTTATTTTTCAAGGTCTTCTTGAAACAAAATGTCAAAGGCTCAGTGAAGAGATTTATCCTGGAGGCATTGTGGGCCGTGATCACTGGCTGTGCCCGCCGAGTGATACTTGAGAGGAGGGATAAACCAGCGTGAGGACGAACGACTCTTACGAGCTAGCTCGCAAATTATCCTTAGAAGGAAATTTTATTGGTGACACTATGAGAAATTTCTTTCGGCTGTTGAGAAGTTTGCCCTGTTTATGTTATTAAAAAGGAGCAATTCTTGCCGTGGCTTCCAAGGCCCGGCAGGAGGCCCATGGCCTATCCATCAGGCCGCCGAAAAAGACGCTGTCACTTTTTGCTCTGCGCTGGCGGTGCGCGGCCGCCTTCGCTCGAGAGACGTGCCATTAGCAGATTTGACGTAACGTCTTGCTTGCGAAATACAAGGAGCTCCAATGACATGCAGCGCAATATATAAAAGAAGAAGAAGCACAAAATTGAAAATTACATGCAGTCGATAATAATTGCGGAAATGTGTGCCTTTTACTGGAGATGAAATCACCCAAAATGTTCGATGAAGAATCTCAAATGAAGAAAGCTAAAACAACTTCGAAAGCTCATTCTGTAGCGATTTTTGCTAACGTATCAATAGAAACTAACCTCAGCTCGAATAACAGTAGGTGACTAATTTCTTAGCCGTGGAGCATATATAGGATCATCATAGATTAGAGAGTCCAACCATGAAACTTGCCCTGAAGCCCTTGCCAAGCTTAGAGGCATTTTAGCGTTGAGATCCCTAGCACTCCAGAGATATTTTTCAACAAAGGAAGAAATGTACGACAATTGCAATCTTTCAACAAAGAAATGTACGACAATCGCGTAAAATAAACAATAGGTGCCTGGGTGGGCAGGTCATAGCCCTGGTCCACACGTTCTGCAAGAGCCGACTGCCACACAACCCTTCTGCCCGCCGTCACTGCAGTAATCCTGCACTTTGGCTCTCCAGCACGCCACCACTGCTCCTCTTCATTCGCCAGTCTTCCATTCTGAATCTTTTAAGCTGCCTCTGTGTGATCTCAACGACCCAGTGATACACTTCATGTAAAAATTCCCTTGTGGAGCTTGCCATAGCACTTCATGTGATGCACGGATAGCAGCTCAATATTTTCGCTATGAATGCTGTAAATCGATCCAAAATCTTCATCATTGATCGCACGACATATCTTTGTTCACCACTCGTTCATTCTTCATGTACGAACATTTTAAACTCTCCAATTAGAGTAGTCAAAAAATAGATCAACATATCACCACATTAATTCAATATGACTAAATACACACTGAAAGTCCCCTAAAATTCCCATGCAAGAATCCCTCTTACGGAACGAAATGAAAACGAAAACACGAATAAGTTTTCCATAGTTAATAACGCGTATTTGAAACTGAAAAGCGTCCGTCTTGTGGCCTCCTGGTCCCAGAAAAGATGAGACGGTACTAGACCTGAGATTTGCAGGGCAATATTCGGGACAACCATTCATCACTCCGGCACCCAGGCTCTGGGGCGAGCACGGGACTTCGCGCCTGCCTAACTTATTCTGGTCATTCAAAAAGCGCGCAAGCCTTCTCAAATATTTTTACGATCGCTTAAAAATTAATATGAAATTCTTGTTGGAGATATTAGGCCGCCAGAGGTGGGAGGCGGGGACGGCTGCTATGCCGAGTTGATGGATCCACCAATTTGAGGCATTTGCATGCGCCGTCGGCCTTCCTTCGGTATTCCTTTCCATGTTTTTCCGCATAAAATTCGATGTAATTCCTCATTCTTTTTCCAATGAAGTATATACGTAAAATTTTAAATAGTTGCTATATTGGATTTCATTACGTAGATCTTGAAATTGACATTCTTGATGTTAATCTAACCACACTTCATGAAATAGTTTTAATCTAATCATTGAATATCGAAATCACAAAATCCTTTTTTGAGGTACATCATTGCTTGAAATTAATCTGTAAGACATAGATTTTTTAAAAGAATTAAAATACGATTAGGAAAATTGTCAAAAAATAATTTCCGGAAAAGCCAAATGATAAAGGTATGTAAGTGCTGATAACGATATGAACAGATTTGCCGAGTCTTCACACAGCGGGCGATGTACGACTACTTCTCATCTTAAAATCTGAAAGTTAAAGACAATTTTGCTGCATTCGCAAGAGTGACGCGCAAGCACAACGTTCTCGAAAGCAATTCCTATATTTTTATGATTTTTTGGATGATCCTCTTTATAGATCACATGATCCTCTACATAGCACACATGATCCTCCATATAGCTCACATGATCCTCTACATAGGTCACATGATCTTATACATAGCTCACAAAGGCTGGACTCATCAAGTAGGAAGGGCATTTAGATCAATCAGGTGTTTCACCCCCAATCGAAAACTTTCTGATTTCAAAAGTGCAAAGTACAAATCCAGTCCCAGATTGCAAACAAATATGTCCCGCTTGAGGCCTATGTCAATCTACCACACCAAACGCAGTAGAAAAAATTTAAAACCCATCATTGCTTAAAATTCATTCAGTACTTTCACGCAACTTCTCCGTTTGTTGCTCAAACTAAACCAAGATATCAAAAAATTTAGTAGTAATTGTATACTCTCAGAGTCATGACTTGTCTATACTGCACACGACAAGGAGGAATGTGCAGTAGTTTTTGGGTATGTAATTTCGGACCAGAGTATGCGGGCCAAGTGGCGAAGGCGGAGAATGGTGCAACTTGAAGTTAAAAAGCAATGTCGCTCAACAACAACTGAGTAAGAACTCGAATCGTAGGTGAAACAAGAACTTTCCGAGAAAGAATTCGAAGTAGAGTCATTAAGCAAAATAATGTTCAGGGAAATAGCAACTGATTAACAATGTAAGCTAAAAATGCACTGAATGGTCAAATCAGCGATGGAAAACAAACACTATATACTTCTTTGAATGGAGGTATCAATATATATAAGATCCCAATAGACCGATTCCACAGTAGTCACGTACGCTCGAAGCGAGAAAACAGGGGATCAGATGAGAAATGGGACAGAAAACGTAGAGCAAATCTATCCCTTTAGGTTGCGCTATTCCGTCGTCAGTGCAGAAGTATAAAAATGCAAAATATAATAATTATAGAAAACTATGCGTTAGAAAATGAATGATGAAGAGGAAGACCAATTTAATTGTAGAGTGAAGCTTCTTTCAGATACTCGCGCTCAGGGGCACTTCAAAAAGTTGAAAATAAAATGATTAGCAAAGTTTATATTCTGTGGACATTTAATTCGTTTTTGATTGCAATTGCCGTAGATGAATTTCACAGAAACTTCGTTTCTACCAGAGGGTTTCTGCTTCACGCGATTCGACTGCGAGGGCTTGCATCTGTTAAACTAAAGTTTTCTTAGCTCTTACCTTCCATTTGTACGAGGTGATATTTCTAAATCTCGGTTCTCTGTATCCTTCAGCATATTTCAAATTGTGTAAAAAATTTAATGAACTTTTTTTTTAGTTTGCATCAAGTATTGTCTTTAAAATGAGATGAGTAGTTTTTTCTGTAGAAAAGAGCAAATCGATCAATGCATATGGTTATGTATTTCCTTGTGACTGTGTTTCCTAACGGTCATTGAGTTTTGGAAGCTCTAAGTATTCTTTGACAGGCTTGATTATTAGCATCTTCATTATTACCGAGATCAAGTGTCTGTTTTAACGACTGCGATCATTCCTTAAGATTTTTTAAATGACCAAACTTCACTAAGCCTTTCGTGACCTGGATATTTTAGGTCTAGATTTAGGAATTTAATAGTCTCACCCTTTTCAGTCTCAGTTGAATCTCGAATCGAGGTCCGCCGAATTGGTCGTGGTAGCGACTTTTTTTAAGTTTGGGTGTGCGTGCACGAGTTCATAAAGATAAGCTCATCAAATAAAAAGAAATATTAGTTCATTAAAGGAAATTATCTTTCTTTTTGCTTTATTGAACTGATAATTGATTTTCCTGTGAAAGATAAAAAAGATATGTTCTTTGAAGATAAAAGGAAGATGATTTCACTAAAGGACACGAGACAAAATAAGCAGTAGGAGATGTGCACACAAAACATTATGAGGGGAGCCGTGTGAAGCAGTCCAGTGCTGAGAAGTAGTGAAGATGATGTGCTCGTTTCACGATGTACAATAATGACAGACAAATGTACTAGGAATGACATCAAAAAACAATGAACGATCCACTGCTTTTGATTAAACTATAAGAAACTGGTAGAAGAAAATGGCGTTAATGTGCAGGTGGCCTGGGTTTGTTATCGTTTACAGGTGAGCGGCAGAACATGTCTCCTTGAACTCGTTCAGGATAAGTCAAAAGTGTTAGGGATCCTGACTGTCAGTGATGAGTTTTAATTTTGCTTAGCCCTCAGCTGCGTCATGGTATGAGGGTTTATGTTTTTGAAAATGTAATGTAGTTTTTGATTGAAATTTGGGAATGATTGTATGAAGTTCGGTGATACTCAAATGAGGAGATCGGATGATTTCTCTGTACTAAAAATTACTAGCCCGCCAGACATTGTTTTATGATCAATTAGAACATTTTTTCATCTTATCGTTACACATAATACGATTCTTAAATTGAAAATTTAGCAAAATGAAGCTCTGCTTACCACTGATTTATTTAAAATACTTTACAAAAGTTTAAAATGTATGGTTTACCGGGGTGACAACTTTTTACTGCACCTAAAGAACTGCTGTATTCAAAGGATTAAGGAGAGTTTTAAAGAGCAACTTCAAATGGGCCTAATTTGTAATTAAAGAGCTGCCATAGTCAAAGGGTAAAAATAAGTTTTAGAGAACGACTCAATTTGAACAACCATCACAATTCACTTTTTTATATCTTGACCTTCTCTGATTCCTAGTTGGAAAAAGATGCGAACGTCATTTTCCACGATTTTTTCAAGGCTTTTGATGAAAAAACATGTTTTGTTAAATAAAAATCGTATTTTTCATGCTCTGAATTCGACTAGGTATGGACCGCATTCAAAGAGCACCTTGCTTCAGTTAGCTTTGGTGGGAAGATTATTTCGGTCTGATATTTTGTTGGAGGTCTTTCGAGGCGAATAACATTCAGTACCTCACTTGAATGTGTTCGGATTGAAATAGAAGCCAAACCTGCTAAAAACGCACATGATTCATCCCCTATGCCCACAGGAAGTCTTTAACGCAGTAAATTTAGATAATTTTCGCAATACCCAAGAAAATTCAATCATATTAATCACTGTTCTTGAGTCTAACGGTCTGCTATCATCATAAACGAAACGTTAAGGAGGCAATGAAGCGTCTTGACTGAGCCAAGCTCTGTGTAGCATTTCTCCGTGTGTATCTTCTCTTGCATCACTAGACAGCTTTCCTTATCCTCAGCATCTGGAAGCCTCCTGTCCGGCGCCGCCGCCTCGCCCTCCAGCGTTAATGGGTCAGAGTGTCCGGTGCTGTTTCTCTCGGCCTCTGGGCAGCGATAAATGGCCAATCACGGGAGTGCTCCCTTCGTCTCGTTTAAAACCTCGCACTGCTTCATTTTGCCCGCACTCTGAACGTGAACTCTTCCCGAGTTAGAGCGAGGATCCACCAGCCTGATTTTGGATTTCTGTTGGAGAATTAGGAAGTTGAGTGTTCACGGGATCAATCTGAAGCAAAGAATCACTAAGTTCGGAGGGAGAACCTTGACCCTTTTAAACCCATTCGATTCTTACGAAATAGATACTGAGGTCTGGTTATTGCACAGTACTCATCTCATTACGGACATTTATCAACAATAATCTAATTAATGAATGAGCTTCGCTTCGCTCACCATCTCCAGTTTTCCCCGAAACTTGTTTTAAAGTTGGTGCACATTCAACCGCAATGACAGAAGTCTCTCGAGAAACGAAACTATAAGTTGAACAAACGCCAAATGCAGCTCAGAAATGATAAGCGCTGATGGGACGAACTTTTCAGTGACGTTTGGAGACGAGTTGCCATTTCACCAGCCTTGACCTCTGGGCGGCAGGTCAGCCAGAGATTTTCATCAGCAGGGCTCGCACGGACAGGGCAATCGGTCTCCGAAGTGCGTCACAAGATTTATGGTTTGGATTCATGACGTTGGGGATGCGTTCGAGGATTTCCGTTGGCGAGTCTGGTGTGAAGGATGGCGGCTGCTCGCTGTTTTGCCAGGCCGCTTAGTTTTTGTTCTGCTCTCGAGAGAAATGGTCCCAAGAATCCATACAAACGGACCCGTGCAGTGAGCAGATAAAGAACTGCCGGAGAGATATGGACTTCCTCTCCAGAATGGACGATCCGTGATGGTTCCGCGACCTGATGATCTCCGTGAGCTCCACCGACTCGTCCATCAGGCACTGGAGGAAGGAAGAAACTGGGCACATTTCACATATTCGCGTCTTTTTCCTGCATATACTCTCCTCGTTCATATTATGATTATGCGTAGAGAGGCAATACTTATTGGGTAATCGTAGAAATAACATCGTTTTCTTGACTTCTTCAGGTGCTCTTCGGCCTTCTGTTGATATTGTGAAATGTTTTGTTGGTTGGTACAAATTTTTCAGAAACCCATTAAATTAGGGTATTTCATCACCAAGCAAAAGAGAATGAAAATTCGCTGGTAGATTACGTTGAACTGAAATAAAAATGATCAGAATTTTCTTAAACCAAGAAGAGATCGCCAGGAACTTCGTTTATTACTCCAAAATTTTGCGCAGACGCGATATACATAAAGAAGTTTCAACGCTGCGACGGCATAAAAAATCTGCCACCTTCCTCTCCCTGACCGCCTGGATGCTCTCCTCCATAATGCTCGCTACATTACTTGATCTTCAATCTTCCTTATCGCGATGATAAAGTACATCATTTGGCCGTAACTTGTGACACACGGAGACACATGACGCTCTATTAAAAAGTGTCGCTCCCCTGGCTAGCAAGCCGGCACCAAATTGCCGGCAGAGTCTCACTTTATTGCGCTGGGGGCCTGCATGCAGATAATATTTTGAAACAGCTCCGCTCCTCCTGGCTAACGCGCCTCGATGGAACCCCTCCACCGGAGGCAACGGAGGCGCTCATCTCGTGGCACTGACAGGGGGCACAACTCAGGCAAATTATGTACTGCAGTACATGCTACGTTTCTTCTAACCACCGGAGTTTCTTTTCTTTATTAACCAAGAAAGAGTGAAATTGAGCCCTGCTGTCTATTCAGAGAGTCCTCCGTAGCGGTGTGTTTATTCGGGTCTCCCCAACAATTGACGAGTCGACCCAACAACGGGGAAGAAGGACAGAGTTTCGGTGTTCGGACCTTGCGCCTCGCGACAGTTGGCTTTGTCTTCGTCTTAATCGCATGTCAAGCAGAAGTTTGGACAGCGCCGTAATTTACTGGCAGGGTCGCGGTATCAGGACCCTCGTTTATGTGGAACCGCTGAGCCAGTGCGTCCGCTTCCGTCCCAACGACCGACTTTTGTCTGCCTCAGCTCGGACCGGCTAAACTCAAGCGTGAATGGCATCGTGAAAAGACAAAAAATGCCGTAGATCTACAGTAGAGCTCGTCCTATCCTGGGATGATGAGCCCTCATTTTCAGTAGGATTTAAGATTTAGGTTTCTCTATCGTGAAACAAGTATATGTAAGTGAATGAATTTCGTAGTTTTTCATTTTTCATATGTGAAACAATAACTTCATTCTATTGAATAAATCACACTAACGTATTAAATAAATCCAAATGATATTGCAGTGATACAATTTATCTACTCATCTTGCTGCTACCTGAATACTTGAATTCTTGTAAAAAATTAAATTTGTCCGACTGAGAGCGCATTACCAAATTATTGGGAATGCGCCTGCACTTGTGCATGCACTTAAACACCGTTTTTTGCTTGAGAAACTTTCCCCTAAGAATTGTGCCGGCAGAATTTCTCTTTGTTAAGTCGGCCAGACCGGAAATTTTTATTTAGACCAGTTTCAATGTTGTACGACGAGTATCATAGGCCATTACGTCGAATTAGAACTATGATAAAAGGAAGTAATTGCACCCTTATTTCGGGTGCACTTTTTGAGAGCATAATCTTACAGATTTAAAAAAATGTATTTTGCACTTAGATGGCCATTAAACGTACGGAAATGAGTCAAAAAACAGGACAGAAAAGAACTGAAATACGCTTTGCAGGATATTTTACTTGAAATGAAAATTGGAAGATACTAAATTCTGAAACTAAATGAAAATGAATTAATTTACTATTTCAAAAAGAATAATTTAAAATCAAAGATCTGCGTGACTGAATTGTTTAAAATGTTCGAATATAGCTCAAAATCCCCGAAAAACTTAGAATTATGTTTTCAATTATTTTTTTCCAATTTATGTACAGATTCTAAGGAGATTTGAAGCGAAAACAGAACAATGTGATAGTTCGCTTATTTTCCTCATTATAACGTCAGCAATCGTTCCGAATTGTCATTCACACCAATTGTGATTATAGAAACTGCGATATTTGTCAGAATAGACCACGCCCGCGAGTTACGTTATTGGATAAATTGGCGAAACTTCAGCTTAGTTTTTGCTTCATTTTTAACGTTTTTTACTTAGGAGAAGGAGGTTTTCGTCAGCCCTCGGCAAAAAACTGCGAAAATGCTTGACTCATTGATGATTTAGGGGCAACACTTGAAAGGTATATCAAAGTTTAATATCACATGGCAAATAATTGAAACTTATGATTGAATATTACACTAAAAAAGCTTATGAAAAAAAGAGTAGATAGAACATGTCTTAAATTTATATTTTTTTCAAAACTGATTCCAATTACAATTACTGTACATTGATTCATTAGCAGAATTCAGATTACATCTATAGCTAAAAAACAGGAATTCTTCCGTACATCGTAGCAAAGAAAACATAGACATTGCTCAAGAAATCTCCGCTAGTCTCTGATCTCCTCCGAGATTTTAAAGGCGGAGAAATTTTGAAGGGCCTCAGAACTCAGGTAGCGGGATGTACGAACTTAACAAACCATAATTGCACGTCTGTTGCTCAACTATAAGTGCTAAAGCCGCGTGTTCATTAGAGAAGCAATACTATTCATATACAGTGACAGAAATTTCAGTAAATAGATATACTGAAAAAGATGATTATATTGACGAACGAAATAAATTCCTGGTTCAATGTAAATCTCAACCTGCTACACATCGGTATGAAGAGTATGCTGCTCCTGACACTGGCGGCAGAAGGAGAAAACGTCAAGTGCTCATGTGCACGTCCATATAAATCCACGTAAGTATACATGTAGGTGCATGCGAATTGTGTAGATTCTAGACAATAATCTGTCCACTAGAAGATAATCTAGTGGACTTTAGATAATCAATTCTTCCTTAGTTACCTCACGCACGCAAAGTTCCATTCATATATCCTGCACTTGAAGAGCCGTGCCTCCTTCTTGCTTAACAATTTCTAATTATAAAACAAGCAGCCGCCGCCTCCCTCTCCGAGCGCCCACAATTAACACAATCCCTGTGCTGCCGAGTGGTCACGTGCGTCATGACGTCATGGGCTTCAATTCATGATGTCATGTATTGCAGTACATAAATATAAACGTACAGGGGGCGGTAGAGTGAACTGACGCATTTTTTAGTCTAAAAAACTGAGATGAAATAAAGAATGATTCAAAATATTTTCATTTTCTTAATATCGTATGTTATAATTTTTTGGTTTCAAGCTAAAAATGTTCTTTTACATTCTCCCTTTAATTTCACCTTTATCCAAGCAGGCACCCGTTTCAAATCCCTCGGTACGACAAAGTCTCAGACAACGAGTCAGGAGAGACATATTCCCTTGTAGCATCTTCTTCATAAGCATCCTAACTACTGAGCATATAACTTGTGATTCTGCTGTAAAGATATTCAAAATAATTAATCTCTGTATCCACTGGCGATATCCACTTATCAACTCCAAAAAAATCAAAAGATTGCAACTTTTTCTCCTTCTTAAGATTAATTTTCAGTCGCACATTTATCTTTGGCGGCGCTAACGGCATCATTTTGAATGATCAGTTAATACGCAAGCGCCCCTAATGTCTTCCAGCTCCAGTACCGTCTTTCATGTTCGACACTCCATTTGGAGCACCACCGCACTCTCTCCCCCACGTCAGCTCTGTCTCTCATTCCTCTGCAGGCTTCTCTCCCGCTGTGTTACTTCTCTCTCTTCCACGCGCTTACCTCCGGTCTGCGTATCGATTGGGGAGCGCCCTCCCTACTCCTCCTGCACCACCTGCTCCTCCTGCACTACCTGCTTCTCCTGCACCCCCTGCTCCTCCTGCACCACCTGCTCCTCCTGCACTACCTGCTCCTCCTGCACTACCTGCTCCTCCTGCACTACCTGTTCCTCCTGCACAACCTGCTCCTCCTGCACAACCTGCTCCTCCTGCACCACCTGCTCTTCCTGCACGACCTGCTCCACCTGTACCGCCTA
>VOMN01112759.1:0-13952 GCA_014899125.1 Orchestia grillus | reverse complement strand
AATCCGCATGTTTTCCCGCGATCACCTGGCGCAGTCTGACAATAGCCAACATTTGCCATTTGCACAATTTCTAAATAAAGAATGGTATATTGCTTTGCCTCTCTTTCAGGATTCTATCTACTGGGTGCAGCAGGCTAGCACCTTCGTAAATTGGTACAACAATCCTTCAGGATACGTCCAGCTTTTAAGTTGGCCATTTAAGACCTCCAGAAATGAACCCAATAGAAAATATGCGGGACCGCCTAGAACGACACGCGTCGAGAAGATCGCCCACGTACGGTGGCCGCACTACGAGATCACTTGACAGAAGACGGGTTTAAAATCGACCAGGTGTACATTAGGATAATTGTAGACACCTTATTAGAATTCCACACCTTATTAGAAGTTACTAATTTTTTGTCCCGGGAGCTCATATAACCAATCTTATTTACATTGAACTATCCACACATGTATTCAACCATCGATTAACACATTTAAATATCCACCTACACACCTATCAATGCATCTATACATTGAATTACCTAACCATTTAGCTACTGCAACCATGGACTTCTTTGAACACACATATCGTAACTAGTTGTTCTTTTTCACCTTCACTTCTTTTTAAACGCCCAATTCCTACCACACTACAACGCTTGAGCTTTCTCCCTACACCTTTTCTTTGCGCCTTGCCTTCTATCAAACCAAGCCTTAAATGCTTCATAAACAAAGAGAGCATAACTACAACAATTACTTTCATACAACCTATTTTCCCACACTCATAGCTAGTTACATACCCTCCAATGTGCCTGTACTGGGGATTTATGTTAAGGATAGTGATGCAGAATTATATTTTGTATGATGCATAGGGTATGGGGTTCCCAACTAGATGGACAAGAACTGGTAACTGAAGCTGGCAGCTTGCCCATGTGCGAGGTGTCTCACAAAATCCCAAACTCTCTCTCGAAAAGTATATGATACACTAACTTATTGAGCGATTTCAATTTTCTTCTCTAGTTTGATGTGGAAATTTGTTTTTGGCCATATGTATGCTGAAAAAAATTGCAAAAATTTTAATTAGTTTGGATTCTATGTTTCAATATATATGAGGGGTCAAATCAGTTTTTATAAAGCAAAAATTTGCACAAAATTAATAGCATTATTTTAAATAATAATTCTCCTGTATCACAAATTCCACTATAAGTATTCCAATTCTAAGATACTTACATGATTTACATCTCAAAATGCAGCTTAGAAAGACCCAGCAAGTGTCTTCTGTTCCATTTGATTTTTAAAAGCAAATAACACTTTTAGTGAAATTCAACATTTTGTATGAACTCCTCTACTCCGCAGCTGATAACAAACTTCTGCATTACAATAGAAAACGAGCCAAAAGTGATCGGTTTTATGGAAGCATTCATTTGTTGACAGAAATTTGGCACTTTCCTTACACTTATTTTGTACTGTAGGAACCCAACTAATACTTCTCACAATCTTTCAGAATGACGCCGAAAACAAATCCATTCATCAAACTAAAAAATAAATTAAAATTGGTTAATAAGTTACCGTACTTTTTTGCTTTTCATCCATTAATGGGTAAAGTTTATTCGTCGATAAATTTTACTTATTTTTGTATAAACTAGTCGTTAGGTCATTTGCAACATACATAAATTTGAAGGAACAATATTATCCAGTTACTGAAATAAATGGGATTCCGTGATGGATACGGAAGTCTTGAGGTAATGAAAATCAAAATTTAAAAAAATTTATTACTTTCACACTTCATGCATACGTTATTTCGTTAGAAACATGTAAAACATTGAATAATCAATGAAACATCCATTATCATTTCCTTCTTTTGCCATTGTTCTTATTCAGTATTATTACCATCGAGTTTACGAAAAAATGGACGCTATGCATTGATGGGTGAATCAGAGGGCCTGCATTTATGTGGGACACCCTCTTTGTAGCTTCCAATCTGGCACATGTCGTGCCTAACCCTCAGGTTAGGCCCCAGCAAATACTTTCAACATACAAAAACCCTTTCCATTCTTTAGATCTACAATTATACTGACCATCATAACGTTGAATTTTGATAATTTGTCATTGATGAGAAATGCAACTACTAGTATATTTCGTTCACGAACGGCAGAGCTCCAAATAGATGATGAAGAGCACTGTAGATCGATTTTTACTAGTGCATCAAATTAGACTAAGAGAGGCCAAAAAAAAGTCAGCCAAGCAGAAAATTTGAGATTTCCAGAGTGATTTCATCAAGCGAGAATAAAAAATGAAGAACTACCATGCTAAACATGATCTTAGAACAGATTCTTACCATCACTCATATTTAAGGCACAAAGAATCTAAAGATGAATAATTGTTCTATAATTTCAAACAAGCTGACAGCAAGTATCAATAAATAAACACAGAATGGGCACTCTCAGAATGTCCGCTCAAAATCACAAGAAAACATAGTTCCCAAAAAAGTAAATGGAGCATGATTAAAAAGTCACACAAAGTATACTGTTCAACGTACATTACACCAACATATTTCTACAACACAGGCCTTGGAGTCGACCTAGACATGACCGCTGCTCCCCAAGTCAAGAGGCCGAGAGCAGGAGACTCACCAGTCTGTAGGCCAAGCGCACTTCGCCGTAGTTGCCGTTGCCCAGCACTCGCATCATCGTGTACTTCGACGTCAGCTCCACAGGATGTTGGTCGTCGTCGCTCTTAGCGCAGTCGTAAAACATGAACACTGTCATACGGGAATGCATATTACTTAATATACTAAGCTTGTAGAATCTCAACTGGAAATTAATCCTTTGGTTCACCTAACAGGCTTGTTTATGCTAGATTAAAATGCTATGAGATGAGCTACATTGAAAAATCGAATTAACAAGCGATCAAAGTTTTCTCAACACTGCGCTGCACCCAGACGTTCGGCATAACTTCCAAACTTGAGACTTATCCCTGTTGAGCTCATAGATCAATACCTGCAAGTGTAGTTCGAATTCTACATCATTTGATAACAGTATTTATAATCAGTGGTAGATTTCTCAGATTAAGATTTTACTCCACTCGTTAGAAATGAAAGCATGCTGAATAAGACTTCAGAGACAATGCAAGGCAACATTCATAAGCTACTGACAGAAATAAATAAATATCTCAACTAGAAAAATTTAGCTATATTCAGTTCACAATTATTCACTAAGGTACAAAGATACAGCAGTTTACCTTACTTTAATTAAGTAGGTACAACTCAAGTCGCTCTACACAATACACTGAAAAATATTCTACTCGTAAATCGGGTAGTAGGTTAATTTTGAAATAATTTTCAGTGCACACGTCATTTTAGATTGAATATTTCAGTTAAGGAAACAAAGAATGTCCCCAGCATCCCTCTCACTGCTCCTCTACACTACGTGTCACAACGCACATGTGGGATACGCTCATGTAGTACATGTAGCAACACAACGCACATGTGGGATACGCTCATGTAGTACATGTGGTAACACAACGCACATGTGGGATACACTCATGTAGTACATGTGGTAACACAACGCACATGTAGTAACGTGTGGGATATGCAAAAAATTAGAAAACACTGTGGCTAAATATGAAATCTAACGGTTATTGCAATGAACTCCACACCTTGAACACACATTATTGAATGGGCTCATTTCAACACAGTAGCAGCATTGATGGTGAAAAAAACTTTTCATAGAAAACTTAGTACAACTTGGCCCCAAAAGTAAACAGTTTCCCCATGAATTTTCGTACTGCTCAAGAAGGAGTCCTGTACTGCCATCAGTAGCTTGCTCAATGATGCCTTCACAATATATCAACCATCAGGGTCAGTTATCACTTGTGTAACTAGCAACACATACTGAAAAGGAAATTTCTTGAAAATGTATTCTAAATTTGCTTTTTTCTTAATTTTTCATTTTTAAAGAAAATATGAGCTATCCCTGAAGAGCTAATCAGTTATAACTCAATGTGGTAAAACGTTATTAACTTCAAACTGTTTATAATAAATAATGGTATTGCATTTAATATTTATAGTAACCACACCATCATCTGAAACAATCATACAAAAACAATCAAATGGAAAAGCACTTCACACGGTAGCACTTCTGTTCTACAAGAAGATGCCACATCATGAAAATTAACACCCCTCATGATTATACTAAAATTGCAAGGCAGTTGATTGTTGTTAGAGGCGAAGTCCAATTAAACTTTAGTGAGCGACGTCATGAGATATAAAGAAGAAAAAAGACGAGGTAAATAAGGGAATAGCCTAATCCACATGTTTGCGTTTGAGGTCACAAGATTTTAATGACAAATAATCCCAGCTAGGCCCTCACACATGCTACGCCTGATCGAACGTTAAAGGTAAGTTTGAGATATCTCTTGAGTCAGAGAGCATATTCATTCTCTTTTCCTGTAATTGTGCCAATAGAGAATTTTCTGTGATGGCCTCAAGTTACATCAGTAACTCCAAAAAATATAGAATTAGTACTGAAAATGATCAACATTCAATGTCAATATGACGCGTTTTATTAATCAGTGAGTGTTGCACTACAATGCCCCTATAACTAAACAATTAGCAGCAATGCTCAATTTCGCTCATGACAACATAAACTAACCCCGTGGCTTAGCAATCATCTCGCATATTGTAAAATTTACACGCTTGGACTGCACATGAGACACGACTGGGAGGATGTGAAGAACAAGTGACAAATTGTCCAGCATGGGCATGAGTTTCCTGAACAATCTTCAAATTCACTTACTAAATTTCCCTACTTCGTCACACTAATGATTTTGTTCTATTACTATTATAATTATATTCATTAGTTTGAAGCTCTCTATCCACAGCAAGTGTGATACGAAGTGAAGAGAAGATAAGACCATCTAGTATGGACTGTAGAAAATGTGGAATCTATGCACAGGTGTGTTCCTACAAAAAAAATAGAAGGAAGAAATAACGATGAAGGTGTGAAAATTTGAAGGAGCAAAGTGGGCACAAACGAGAGAAGTCCAGAAGGCCTATCTATCTACAGCTGAAGTAGCCTAGCAGTGCTCCCCTGGAGTCGCCAATCTCCATTGCATAGGTGGGACAAGCCTAACTAACCTAGCCCTAATGCCTTTCTAATGCCCCCTCTGAAGGGAATGATTTTGCTCAATAAACAGTACCCAAATATGTACAAAAGATCACTTCCAATTAAAAGAGAAAAACTTAGGTTTGCACTCGCTTTGTCCATCACAGATCATGACATTTTCATGACACTATAACATGTGCTGAATGAATCGGGAATTGAAGGTTTGAAATATGACTAATAATAAGTACTCATTTTGCTATTTCATTACAGTTGATGGTGCCCATAACTGATGGAGCACATCACAGCTGATGGAGCCCATAAGAACTGGTGGAGCACATCACAGCTGATGGAGCCCATAAGAACTGGTGGAGCCTATCACAGTTGATGGAGCCCATCCCAGTTGATGGAGCCCATAAGAACTGATGGAGCCCATCACAGCTGATGGAACCCATCACAGCTGCTGAAGCACTGGGTCATCAGACAAGCATTTTCATAGCTAAGGTGACATTTAGGCAGGAGAGCTAACAGCTAGCATAGGTTTGTGACCATAGAGAATATCTAATATTTACCAACTCGAGAAACATTCCAAACAAATTGTTTCTTAGAACATGATACTGGCTATCAAAATACAAATTTAACATGGCCCTTTGTTCATGAAAAAATTCTATGGGATTGAATGTTACTTGTCACAGGATTGAATGTAAAACGTGAATATACGTCACATGTGTTTTTCATATACGGCTAAGTTGCAGATAAATTCCAATACTCCAAAGAAATACAGCCACTGCACATTTAAAAAATGGTATTTATTATTCAAAAAATGATACTGACTATTTGAAAAATAGTATTGAATATGTGAAAATTGAGATCGATAAATAATTTTTCTATTAGTTTTGTTTAATCAGAATAGATTTCTACAAGCAGCATTACATACAACACAGAAAATTGAAACTAAACAAAGAATACAAGCACTGGAAAGTTTATACTAAAATCCTTTACAGCTTGAGCTGTTTGATTTGACACAATAGCCCAATTTTGAATGATTAATAAAGTCCTAATCAAAAGTTTAAGACTGCTTAATAAATGGCCAAAAATCATATTTTGCAAGGTTGGACTTGAATGCAGATCTGAATAAAGCTTCAACATACAACAAGAAGGCATGAAGGTGCAACGAGTAGTTTTCCACTAAATTGCATGCACAGAAAATATTTTGTAAAAATACACTTACCTTTTTTATTAGCATTGGTAAGACTAATTTCATCATTATGCTTTAGAATGGATTTTTTATTCCTGCCGATTAGTCTTCGATTGACGAAAGTGCCATTAGAACTCAAGTCTTCAATGTAGATGATGGGATCACCAGATCCTCGGTCATCCCTGCTAATTCTGTTAACAAAACACACATAGGAATGTACAACACACTGAAATAATAATAGAGCAAGTGATTGCACACACATCATGATTTACTGACCATCATACACAAGGTACATTTCGACACATTATTAGTTAGTTTAAAGCTCTCTAGCCACACCAAAGGGGATCTCAAAAGAGAGAAAAGAAGAAACCATTTAGTATGGACTCAAGAAAACATAGAATCTATGCACAGGTGTGTTGTCCCACAATATTTACTATTCATAGAAACAGCAAGTTAAGAAAGAATAGGAAGAAAAAACAAATAACAGATAGCAAAGAAGGTATGAAAATTGTAAGAAGCATAGGGAGCCCAGAAGACAGAAGTCCTGTAGGCCTATTTATAGCTTAGGTGACCTAATTCCGATACCTCCAAGCGAGCAGTACTAATATGAAAGTGTGGGCTAATCTACTTTAGTTTTGAATCAAATTGCTCAATAAACTTTGTCTATTACATAATCAATATGACTTACTGATAGGTTGAAGAAATGAAGAGACAATGGAAGAAAAAAAAAGTAAAGAAAATGCGAGATCAGTTGGGTTGTGAAACCTTCGTAATAACAATAGGAACAAAAACAAGTTGAGAAAAAGCCACCAAAACATGAATGCAAGCCATACTCCTGCAGCAAGCTAAGATAGTAATTTGCTGTGGCTAGGAACACTCATGGTGGAAACAAATGCCCAAAAACAACCTAATGAGGGCAAGTACTGGCCTCTTTGCAAGGAAAAAGAAAGGTAAACCTCAAAACTAAACTACTAATATCTTCATTCAAGATAATGACTTTATTTTGATGAGAGCCGAGTTTGGAGTATTTAGCAAGGAAATGGACTGTGGAATTCTGCACAAGGCAGAAGATTTAGCACTCCTCTACTTGTATGCCTATTACAAAATCTGGGGCAACTCAGTGGCCACTGTAGTAAGCAGTAGCACCATAACTTTTACTAAAGCTGCAGCCTTACTAATGACAGTCCCTCAATAATTTAGTCTACAGTATTCTTTTAAACCAATGTGTATTCTACAAGCAGCTGCATAGGTACTAGAAGGAAAGTGCTTCAAATAAGAACTTTCAATTTTATAGTGAGCTGAAGAGTTCTACTGCTGTAGAGTGATTTTGTTTTCAAGATGAAGAGTTCCACTCCATTAGAAAAATTTCGTTTAACAGATGAAAAGATCTGCCTTATTGAATTTTTTACTACTCTTTCTATTAAAATCATGAGAACCAAAATAAAACAGGTATTACAGCGTTATCTTTTATATTATCTTGATCATAAAATTGTTTGTGTAAGTAAGGAGTATAAATTAACTAAAATTAATAGAATCCAAAAGCTAATATTAAATATCATTTCACATAATTAACATAGATAACTAATTTTAATTACTGATAGTGTGCTTACATATTGATCTATCTTCTGAGATGTTTGCTATACCTTGTAGACTACAGGTTAATAACGACATCAAGGGTGCATTAAATTTGGTTCTCAGTAGTTGATTTAGGACATCAAAGGGTAAAAATAAGTAGTCAAAAAAGAGCCCATGAGAGTTTGCTTGTGTAGCAAGTAAAAATTGACAAAGCGTGTTAAAAAAATAATTTAATTAGACTTTGAAGTCAGAGCTAGAAAAAATTTGACTCCAACTCCAAAACCTAGTAACTTTTATTCTAATTCGAGTGAAGAGTTATGGACAGCATGGACAAATCTAGTTGTTGAAAGTCCTACAACATGTTTGACTAATTTTACACTCTTGACTCATTTTATACTCGTGAGTTATTTTATACTTTTGACTCATTTTATACTCTTGACTCATTTTGCACTCTTGACTCATTTTACACTCTTGACTCATTTTACACTCTTGACTCATTTTATACTCTTGACTCATCTTACAATCTTGACTCATTTTATACCCTTGACTTATTTTATACTCTTGTTCGACATCAGTCTAAATTCTCAATAATGCTCACCTAAAATGTTTCTTTGAGATAACAGGTAGAAGGGAGGCATCAAATGTTTTTTCTGTCAGCTGATGGTCTACACTCCCACGGCCGAACACATAACTGTTTTCTGCAAAATCTGAAAAAAATAAAATAAACAAATTTACCATAATTACCATATATGACACAAAGCTTTATCCTACAAGCAATGATAAAAAATAGCTAATTGCGATTTGAATTAGAAGAGACTCTCCACATTCAACAAAAAGTTGAAGAAGAAAAAATCATCAATGATGTCAGTAAAACCAAATCATGCATTTACAGATCAAACACATACTTTTTCAAACCAATACGCACTAAAATGTTTTCTTTAGAATAAATAAACTTTATTTAAGTGTTTGAAGTTCATCAAGATTCAAGTAGGTGATAATAATGTAATGTTTCATTATCATTCAAACAGAGTAGCAACTTCAATAGAGTGAATGACACTTAATGTGAGCCTTGTCAGTTTTATAGCTGCTGTAGTCTTGTGAAGACACAGAAGTCAAAATCCTACTCCGCTCACTAAAACCACTTAGTTCAGACAAATGAGCTCACTTCTATTGATATTTTAGTAATAGCTATAAAATATCTGCAATTCAAAAATCTTTTTCATCGTCAAAGGAATATGCAGTAACGCAAAAGCTGGGATGCACTGTTGGGCATTTATAAATCAATTGAGTTTGGTTTCAGCACAACAACTCAGATGACCTGGTTTTTATTTCTATACTTGCTAGTTCCACAATCTGATTGAAATTGATTAAACGCAGTGTAACAAAAAAATACTTGACAAAATCACAGAAGGGGAGATGCATTAAGTTTGTTTAAATGAAGACTNATTTTACTAAATTTATTGCATAGTCATGAAAGTTTATCCCCTATACATTTGCATTGTCTTGCTCCCATTGTTAGAATGCTCTCAAAAACCTATTTTTTGATATGCTCAATCTTACTTCTATAATGAAAAGAATATCCTTTTTGTATGGATTTCAGATAAAAGTTAAGGGAAATGTCAGTTTAGGGTGAGTTGAGAGAACAGAGGGTGGAAAGGGGCAATCGTTTCTTTATATATTAAATGCTGGCAGATGAGCAGAAATGCATTGTTGGAGTGCAACAGACACCGTATGCTTTGCTCCAACTCTGTGTCCTCTTCTTGTGTAAATCTCCTCTAAAATGTTTCAAATCTTACACATAGATCTCAATGCTTATATTTTGAACTCAAAAAATACATTCAAAATGGATCACTCCTCAAAAGCTTTTAAACATAATAATGATTGACTTCAAATTTGCTGAGCTCCTCTGTAGTGTTCCAGTCAGGGCAACAGTTGCCAACAAATTTCAATAATTGTGTCCTTCCAGTCTCAACATTATAGTCATAATCCAAATTCCATATCTGGTGGTTATTTTGAAGTTTCTGCTGCTTTTCCAAAAATCAAGTTCTTTTGGCTGATATTAGCCTGATACTCTTTCTGCTTGTCAGTCAAAAGTTGAAAAATGAGGTTTCAAGAGACAAGAACCCTTCAAAATTTCTCAGTTAAAACTTCACAACAGTATTTTATGCAGATACCAACTATCTCAACAACCTTCCACACACTCAAGCAACAATTTTAACAAATTATTAAATGAGCAGCATGAATTTTTTTGTAACTGTTAATGCTGATGTCCCTCATAATCTTTTGTTTTCTACCCTTTTATTTATTTGAATTGAGCAGAACAGCAACTACTTGTGAAATGGCAAATGACTCACTCAGTTTTCATGAAATTCCTGCTCAAGCAAACCTTATGTTGTTTTGACAGTTTCGTCAATCTTAAAGCAAAAATTTTACATTAACAAGTTGTTACAAAAACTCTACTATCTTCACTCAACTGAAGGATTCAGCACAAGTTGCTTACAACTAGCACAAGTCACACATTCAGCACAAATTGCAAAAAATCTACTACCTCCACTTAACTATTCTCACTATCTTCACTTAACTTGCCCTATCTTCATTTCTACTATCTTCACTCAAGTGAGAAATTCAGCACAAATTGCTTATAAAGTTTTAGTTGAGTACCTAACTGAGCAGAAGAGCAAAAGATGTCAGGTGACATTATTGTATGGAAAGGATGTTATCAGGCAACAACTTGCCCAAGCTCAAAGGGCAGTGTTTGGGTGCAAAATCAGAAATTTGGTATTATATTTTCTGACATAGTCCAATGTTTCAAGATCTTATTTATTAGAAAAACATATTCAGCACAAACATATCATGCCAGGGTTCCACTATGTATAACCAGCATTTCAAACTGTAATTGATGAGCATCAATACGCAGTAAGCTATTAATATTTCTGTAACACAAAAATTAAACTAACTGCAATGCCATCTCTTAATTCAAACTTAATTTGTTCTTTTAGGCTGTTTGAATTGAGAAGCAATTTTTACCATTGAAATTGATGTGAAAACCATTCATTCCAGGCTTTCATAATTCCTATATTATTCAGTTTCATAAGAATTTTTCTTAATTTTATTCTGAGCCCTATGCCTAGGAATGAATTAAATAAAAAAATCGGTACTAATAAAAAATAAACTACTAGCTCATATTTTTCTATTATTTCTTTCTCCATTTACATACTAAAGCACATCAGCTTTTTTCCACCACTTGCACTGACATTATTTATTCTCTTGGGAACAGTGTTGAAAACTAATTTCAAGGAAATATGCAAAAATATCAAGCACAACAGAGATGTTCAGAACAAAGAAGTGCAAGCAAGGCTAATGGGTGTCAGATTGAGTGGTGAGCTGGCATCAACAGCCAGGACTTATTTGGGTTTGGATTGCAAGCCCATGATTGAATTGGAGAACAAAATTTGCTTACCAAATTTGTTTGAATAGGAAAGTGTTTGAGTTAAAAGATGTTCAAATCACGGAAACACCACTATATGAGAATAACTTACCGTAAGCCTGCACATTGGGGTGCAAGGCCAGTAATCGACCCCATATTGCCTCTTCACCAATACTGATATCCAGAGCCTGACTTCCACACTCTTGTGTCTCACGCAAGCTCTGTGGAGGAAGAAAAGAGCATTAACATAAAGAGATTACTACAGTAAGCTGCTTAAATTAGCACTAACTGTCCCACAGATGTTTTCAAAGATACTTAGACAATTCATACCATCAACATGGTGACAAATTTTATGTTAACATAAAACCTTCTGTAATAATACAATATACTGAATACAAAATTGTTGAATGAGAAAACAAGGAAGCAGTTTTATCAAATAAAATTGCTTTGTATCATTCAATTCCATTTTTAACCCTTCACCACTTCTTGGGATGGCAAGTCTCAGTAAATTTCATGGTTTGTTTAGTGCAAGAGCTAAGGACAATGCCTAGGTCCATATATTCAAGGTGATACTACAAGTGCAATTATATACAGGTATTATACTAGAATTTATAAAAATAAAAATATCAAAGTTAGATTACAGATTGATAAACTACATCTAAAAAATTATGATATCTACATGCATGTCAGAATGTTAATCAAACAGTAGCTAATAGAACTTAAATGAAAAACTATTTGATTCCATGAAAAGAACCATGAAAAGACCATGAAAATAAATCTGTGAACTTGTAGGGAATAGAAAAGTATGAAAAACTGCCTTCCATCCACAGAAGTTTTTGAACACATCCCAATTTTTAATGCCCAAAAAATTCATGACATGCATCACGAAAAACATGTGGATGGAATCTGCAGCTTTTGTTGCAAGTGAAAACCTTAAGAATATGTTCAGGGGTTTACTTCATAATATACCATGAAACTTTAATTCTACATTAAAATAACAGCTAAAATAGCATTGATATAGCTGCAATGAAACTAGAATCTTATATTAGAGTGGCACCTGACCCTACAATAAGGTATGATTAAATACAAAGACTACAACAATACACAATATTACGACTTAGCTAAATGGAAAACAAATAGCCTGAAAAAGATATACAGGAGGTCCTCAGATTATGATACACGCAACTTTGCTGTGTGGATAAGAACAGGGGCAGGCTAGTTTGTGAGTTCCGCTGAAGAATATGTTGTTGGGTGGCGGTAGATAACTGTGCAAGGCGGTGCATGAGCAGCCATGAGTTAGGGGTAGGGTAAACATTTCCAATGTACACCAAAATTTAGGTTATGTTATTTCATAGGAACAGATCTTTCACTAGTCATAAACCTGTACAGGATTTAAAAACCAAAACTAGCATTATATTAGTCTCATTTCAGGTTTTCAAGTAGTTCATGCATACCTTACGTCTAGGTGTCCTAAATTTTACCTTTTTTGAGGTAAACAAACTAAAATGAAATAAAATAAAATTAGAACAACGCCTAGAGTCCCTATACTCAATGCTCAGCTCATGACAATGTCAAACATTTTTCAGCCCACTCACCTGGGTGCTCATCTGGCTGCAATTTGTTTGACTAAGGTCAGCCATAACAAAATTACTGCAAGCTGATAATGCAATAAACCTTTCTGCAAAAAATGAAAGTGCATTAAACTAATTAGTTTTTTACTACTGTTAATTCATTTAGTACTAACACAAAAACTAATAAATTAACACAGAAACTTAAAATACTCAAAATTATAACCACAAATAGTAAAAGTGCAATGTCCAACATAAAAATATCAGCCTTATGATATGATGCATTGGTATAAACTATTATTAGTAGCTGCTCTTATTTTAGTTACTTCAGCATGGCTAATCAATTGCTAGCTCAATAAAAATAATTAATTTTAGAGAATAAAGCACTCCTGAAAATTTCATTAATGTACAGGAGAACATCGCAAGTTCTATATATTGTATTTAGGGTGATGAGAAGTATGAGTATGATCACTTATGATGCAATAGGGCTAGTTATTTGTTACATTAACAAAATAATATCTCGACAATCTGCAACCTCTTCAGTAGTATTGAAGGTATTAAGGAATTAAGAACTGTAGGTTTGCATACTTCTTATTAACAGAAAATCTAACATACTTTAGAATCTGTTGATTTATAAAGAACTCCAAAACAACACATCTAATATATTCAATATGATTGTAAAAATTATATTAGAGTCAAATACCATTCTCATGAGTAACTAGAATCCTAATGGTAATAAACAGTAAACCCATATTTATTATCAGTGTTACAGTCCAGGACCACTTCTTGCCATTGATTGAAATCTGCACAAAGTAGCTGCACCATGCATATTTACGTCTATAAACCCTCCCTGTACTGTTAAACAACACACCCTTTACAGTGGGTCAAATAAGTGTTCATAACGTTCAGGAAAAAGTGTATTTATTCAGTAACATCAATGGCAGGAACAAGAAAATGGCATAAGAGTATTCAACAGGTAATAAAATTTTTCAACAAAAAATATCAAATGATCAAATTTGCATAATAGACATGAATTATAACAATAATATCCCAAATATCATGCAAAAAAGTATTCATTACAAATATGAAATATGGCTCTAATATTT
>VOMN01112757.1:0-21067 GCA_014899125.1 Orchestia grillus | reverse complement strand
TTCGGCGTGGGTCTGGCGCTCGGCCGTAAATGGGTGGGCAGCCGAAACTCCACAGGCTCGGTTGTTTCCTGAACATAAATGTCACGTATCTTCTGTCATATAAGCAATAAATTAACGTGTGAATATAACAATGTTCATAAAATAATATCTTGCATAACCCATCATTGGGATTATTTATATCTTACAGATCTAGTTCTGCACTCTTAAAAAACAACCGACGACATGGAGCTATATGGATTTATTTTCTAAGGTCCAGTAATCACAAACAAGTAGAACAATGGTGGGTTACGGACGTCGAAAGTAGACCTCAGCCGTGGTGATAGAAATTTATAAGTATCGTGAACAATGCAAAGTCAGGTTGTGTCAAGGTAATCGTACCTTTAACCGTCAAAAGTCTTCCTTCGATCTGTTACGAGCTTGCTCAGTATAAAATTATGAATCTCAATTTGAAGTTTAACGTGACTTCCACCCGTAGTTTTAAGGTTTGTGGTTAAGGCTCCATGGTCTAGTGGTGAGCGTGATGGCCTCGCATCCGAAAGGGCTAGGGTTCAAGCCTCGGCTCAATGGGGCTTTTCACTACTTTCACATTTTAATTTTAAGGCTGTAATTTTATTGATTAAAAACCCGATGCCCCATGCTCTGTATGTGAATAAGATCGGATTAAAAGATTTTTCTGTTCTTTCCGAAAGTGCATTCCTGATTGATATCGTTGGATACTGTTTTTACTCATCTAGAGCAGAAGCATGCGTTTAAAAAAGTGCGACTCGTTAGAGGTCGAAAAATACCCCATGCTTTGTATGTAAATTAGATCAGAATAAAAGATTTTTGTTTTCTTTCTGAAAGTACGTTCCAGATTGATATGATTGGATAATACTTTTGCTTACCTAAAGCAGAAGCAGCGTTTAAAAAAGGGCGACTCGTTAGAGGTCGAACACTCCCCTGTAAAAATCATCAGTGAGAAAAAGTGCATTCTTCATTACATGGTATGGCCCCCTGTTCTATTATCAGAATACACTCAAACACACATTCGTGTAAATTGTATATTCTCTTGCAGATTTATATGTTTTGATTTTATTCTAGATATCTACAGTTTCTATGAGCTATGTCGTCCTCAGTTGTGAAAGAAAAACTATGGGGCGAATTTGAGGACAGCAATGATGATCCATGGTAAGTTTTGCCTAGTAGAATTTGGGCTTATGGAAATGAAGTTTTGTGCTCTATTCATAGGTTTGTAAAATTTCTAAGAAGCATTCTGTCACAGGGGACTACTTGGCATAATTTTAGAAATTGTTATAAACTTTTATTACTGTATTTACAGTTTTTGTATTACATTTATAGTTATTTCACAAGTTTTTGTAAGGGCTATGAAATGGTTAAAAATTTGCTACCATCTAGTTAGTGATGAAATACAAGATATCTCCAATAGCTGCAGTATTTAGAGCAACTTGGGATACTTGCACGCAAGTTTCGTAAGTTTTCAAGATATGCTTTAAAACTATTTTTTGGTGTACTTTATTTTCTCTGAGCAAATCAGATGATCATAGCAATGGATGAAATTTATCAGTAAATTGATCGACAAATTTTTTGACCTATACAATATTTTAACATTTAATGTTCGAGAACAGCATGTGTTATTGATATTTTGTTTATATAGGAAAAGGGAGTCAGATTCAGTTGACATGTTGTCTTCAACATGTAGAGTGTAGAGAATACAACTTGTAAAAAATTGTTAAGTATGAGTGATATTTGCAATTCAAACAGATGATTTTGATTTGAGACATTGGTTCAATTCAGAGGCTGCTCTTCCACATCTATAACTGATGAAAATGTGGAAAAAATTTGCACACTTGCATACATTGAAGACATAAAGGCATACTATTGATGAACTTGCCAAAGTATCTATTTCTTCATGGAGCTCAATGTATTGCATTATAGCAGAAGGGTTGCCAGTGAGATACACCTCTGCCAAATTCATCTTATGCTGGTTCACTTGTGGTAAGCTGAGGCTTGTGACACAAGCACCTGTAAATACTGATCACCTTAGACAAGAATAAACATTTTAGTTATTTTGTAGACAAATGAGCTCATATAATTAATAAGAAGTCAAATATAACCTGGTTATTTGAGGTGTCCCAAGTTATCCTTGTATGGTGTCCTAAATTACCCTATTTTGCTAAAGTGGTTGCTATTTTTTTAAGAAAGGTTGATAATTTCTGAAAAAGGAATTCTGCAGCCAACTTTCATCTACACAGAATGCCAATAATCTGTGGTCTTTTACCTTTTAGGTTTTCCTCCCCACACATAGCAGGACTAACCTAGAAAAAATTTAAAAAGGAAGTTTTCTTTGTAGTTTTTAGTATTTCAGTGAGTTGATTTGAATGCTCATAGCCAAATGCATGGTAAAAAATGTTGAACTTCATTGTTGAAATTTTAGACTTGAGAAATTCCATGTACTTGATTCACTACAGTTTTCAATATCTAGTGTAAGCTGCTCATCCCAAGTTATTGTGGCTGTTCCAAGTAGGCCTGTGTGATGTTTCCCTAATTTATATGAACTATGAAGGTTAATTATCTTCTAGAGGCAAAAATACCTGTGAATTTTAAATTCAGTCAATTTAAGCCAATGTTATATACAATGCTTTCAAATTCTCAATCTTATTTTGGCTAAACATTTTTTTATGTCCAGGAAAAATATTGAAAATTTTTGTTTTCTTAATAACTCATTCATGCTAGATGAGGTAAATTGGACAAAAGCAAAAGTTTCACTGATGACAAAGAGATTGTCAGGATTATCCAAAGTTTCCCAAAGTTGGTCCTGCTAAGATCTGTAGAGAAAAAGCATTTCATATTTTAACAAAACAATATAAACCATATGAACGTTGCAGACCACTGAATGGAACCAATCCATATAAAAAGATGCTACTAAAACACTGATGATTGTGGTTTTGAAAATAGTTTTCGAATTATAAAAATTAATTTAATGGTCAGTCTAGTACTCTATAACACTGCTTGTGGTAGTGGAGAAAGTGAACACCTATCTTTCTGTGTTGTGCTTGATATTTTTGCATGTTTTCTTGAAATTAGCTCTCTACCATCCACCTGTGCCAGCAATTACTATCAACCACATAAATTTAAATGCTGTTTTATTTAGTATTTTTTATTTGAATTCATTCCTACGTTTTATACACAACATTAAAAAAATTAAAAATGAGGATTGTGATGGCCTGGAACAGAATGATTTTTGCATTAATTTCAATGCTATAAATTGGTTCCCAATTCAAACAGCCCATAAGAACAAATTAAATTGAAATTAAGAGGTGCCACTGTTCTATGCAGCACTGAGTGAGTTAAAGCTCTCAATGTACCTGAATTTTGATTATAACTTTTTTTTGTTCTTGCAGGGGCGACCACAGTTTTGTGCTGAGTGACTACGAAGAGCTGCTCACACCCCTCTCGTATCCCCCCAGCTCCACAACCTTGCACCAGCCCTCCCAACAGCTCACGTCTTCTTTCCAGATGTGGGTCTTGTCCATCCATAACTGGATGTTGTTTTTGCCTTTGTGAATCAATCTTATTCCTGTCTTCCATGTTGAATTAGATTCCTTGTTTATACCTGCTACAGGCTGGGCTAAATTTCCTTTGCTGTATGGATGAATGAGCCATGTCTGGCTGGTACAGACAAAATGGTGTTCATGAAATTATTTTACCTAAATACTATTTAATCTGATTTCTGAGAAATTTGCAAGGAATATTTGGAATGTATATAATTTACATCAAGTTTGTATTTTGTTGAAAACGAAAACCTTGAAATTTTGAGATAAGTATAATGGGTGATTGATGCAAGGTTATTTAAATTTCTAAACAGACATGTAGGTATCCTTTTTGCATGTAAGTGGAAAGCAGATTAAGGCTGTTTTGAAATAGGCTTGTCAGTTCTAAAGCATTTGCTAGAATACAGTGCCACACAAATACTGATAACTTAGGTATTTGTGGTATATTTAATCTTATTTTTCTTTTGATAGTGTTATTTTGTATTTTGTGATGTGCTGGAAGTCATTCATATCATGCCTAAATTTACAGGCTAAGCCAATCCAATGATTTTTGTTCATGGTAATTATTATTTCATAACTCTTCTTACTGAAAATTGGTCGAAAATGCCTATAGTCTTCCCACGAAACTTTGCTTTTGTATTGTACTTGTATTATATATTTGTTACAGAGATATATCATCTCAGCTATTGATAGGCCTTTGGGACTTCTATCTTTTGTGTCCACTTTGTTTCCTTCAATTTTCCCACTTAATTTGCCATCTTTCTCTTATTTTTTCTTTCTCTTCATTCTTAACTTGTTGTTTCGATGCGCAGGGGATTTTAAGTGGGGAACATACCCTCTGTACTTGGATCCCCATTCTCTTCAATCCCTACTAAATGGTCCATTCTTCCCGTTGCTCTGCTTGGATCACATTTAATGTGGATAGAGAGCTTTAAACTAGCTAATAATCTAACCTTATTTTTACCTGTATTGTTTGTTACTGGTATTATATTGAAAAAAAGCAGCTATGAAAATTCATTGACCTGACCACAAAATCCAAGGCCTAGCTAGCATTGAAATAATTTTTTCATTGTGTTAAAATACAACGAAATGGGAAATTATGGTTTCAACCCAAGAACAAAACAAAAGTAAAATTTTGTTAGACAGTTTAATTGCTGATAAACATCTAGTCTGAAATGTGTCATTTTTTGCAGCCTGAGTGGGGAGTCGACCCGCTCTGACGTGACCGTGCAGAACACCATCCGCCTGCTGCAACACTCCCGCCACGTCGCTCAGCTCATCACTCGAGCGCAGGTCACTGGCCCTTTTGTGTCTTGCGTGCGGTGTTGCCCCAGGTTATCACCTGGTATTGAGAATACTTGTTTAAATAACGTAGCACACTGCCTTGTTTTATGCTCTAATATTGATAGCTTCGGTGTTAAATTTAAATAAATTTCCGATTCAAACATGAGTTATGAGCGCCGGAAATTTGTGACTGATTTTAAGAAAAACTTTTAGTTCATATTGAAGTTGATTCGTTGCTCATGCACTCAGTGCTGGTAAATTAATCAGCTCCAGGTGTGATTGATTATGTAAATGCTTTCAAATGTATGCCATTTTTTAATCTAGTTATTATTATTTCCAACATATCAATGCTTTTTGTTGTAGGCTCCAAAGGATTATTTGTTTTTTATGCTATGGATTCTTACATGCTACTAATGCTTCATTTAGTTCAATGTACATGTCATGTGGAGGTAATGATTTTATGGTTTTCAATTTAAAATTTGAGAGCATTTTCTCTGCTATTTTGAGAGTGTTGTCTTGAATTGCTGTAGAAAGTGCAACCATTCCGCATTAGGGAAAATGACAAGTTAGAATATTAATATTACAACAGCTAATGTTTATATATTTTTGTTCTATTTTTTAAATAGCATTCATGTGATTTTCCACTGATTGGAATGAGAGATGAGCATGAACTAACCGAAATAATACGCCTCAATTTGGCACGTAAACATGTAATTTTTGTGTATGTCAGAATACACCGACTCATGTTACCTCATGCGTTCTGCCTTACTTCATTTTTTTTTGCCGCGCTCACGAACTAGTTTACCTCAGTGCTGTCCCCTCGGGGCCAAGTCGCGAATTTGAATTTGAATGGATGCCTAATTTTTGCCTTCTCGTTAATGACTGAAAGTTTATTGAGCATCACATTAAGCTGGTTGTTTCACATCTTATGTGATGCTTCATTAAATGTCCTAGTTTTGCTTTTCAGTGTCTTTTACACTTTGTTTAGTAACTTGATATTGAAATAACTGAGGAAGCATTACCTATATTACTTAAATAGTAGACATTTTATGAATACTTTCATGTCACTGTCCAATAAAGATATAGAATTTTATGTGGCAGAATGTTTTATCACGATTTTGGGCGTTGTACAAAGTGAGACTTGGGAAGTATGTATTAAAATTAGCGGAATAGACAATCTCTCGTTCACTAACTTGGTAACGGTAGTTATATTTTTAACAATTAAGTGGTACTAATCAGCTTGAAAAAGCATTTCTAAAACCAGTGCCATGTATGAAGGCTCTACACCGCAATTTGCATCGCGTTAAGATCATAATTATATTTTAGTCCTCTTCATTCTGCAGAGTCTAACCAACAGCGGAGGAGTTGACTCGAGTTCTTCCCTTCCTCCGTGCCCTGCCATGCCTGTGGAGAACCCACTGCCTCGCACGCCCCTGGGTGTCCAGCCCCTCAACTTCCTCGTCCCTCAGACGACGTGAGGAGTGTGTGTCGTGACGGGATGACTCGGTAGACGTGAGGAGTGTGTCCTAACGTTTATGATATTTTCCCTTTGATAAAAATGCCATGAGGATCATGTCGTTGAGGCCCAAATCTTCGTACTGATGAGACTGAACATTGTATGTACATATATTTGAACCATAGGATGTCCCCACCAAGTGCACCTTATGTCGTTTATGTCCTTACAACGTGAACAATAGTATATTAAATTTATAGGTTCATTTGGTTTTGCCCAATGCGGCCTGAAAATGGCTGCTAATTACACAAGCTTTTGATTTCATCTCTGTTTAATTCCCACTTCGCTTCTTTAAATTTTCCCACCATCTTTAATATCTCTCCTTTTTCTTAAATTGCTCTTCATTCTTCACCTGGTTTTCTATACGCAGGGAATCCTGTGTGGGATCACATATTGTGCAAAGATTCTCCATTTTCCAGAGTCTCTTTTAAATGGACCTTTATCTTCGCTCGCTTTGGGTCACATTTCATGTGAATGGGGAGCTTTAAACTAATAATCTAATGTTTTAGTGAGTTTTGGAGCTGCAAGTTGTGTGAAGACATGGGTATAATATTAGGCCGGACTTTGGATATCGAATGTTTTCTCCAAATGGGGTAATACTATATGCACATAACGAAAATACGCATAAAATAACAACCTAGAGCTATGATGCGGAATGTTCTTATCAGGTAACGTAATGTACTTATAACGACAAACTAGAGCTAGGACACCGTATACTACATTTGCAGGGGCTTCACTGGCGGTGAGGAGAGCGGGCTGCAGCTGCAGATCGAACACTCCACCGCACGCAAGATGCTGCGGCAGGCGGTGGCACTGGTGCTCGTCCACTCAGGCTTCACAGACTCGAGCGAGACGGTGCTGCGGACCCTTACCGACCTCATGCACGATTTCCTCATCAAGCTCACCAAAACTTACAGGACCAACGTCGACGCCTCCATCCTCAACAAAGGCTACTCGCCTTTTCATGTGAGATTCCTCAAGTCGCTGTGTTGCGGCTTCAGAATCATTTCAGTTCTCCGTGTAGGCTCAGAGATGTCCTTAATTCGATGCGTCCTTACTCACTAATTTAAACTTGAGCGCGTCCTTCCTATATTCATGTTCGAAACTCTTTTTTCTGTAATTGCGTTTGTAGCTAAAACTTTTTAGTTTCTGCAGGTATTTTTTAAACTGATATAATCTGAGTCGTTGTAGCTCAGTATGATTTGCACTATTTTATGAACTGCGGAGGTGGTTAAGAAGTGTTAAGTTCTCAGATATAGTTCTTAATTTGGACTGGTACTGCTTCAATGTTGAATCTGTTTCCCCTTCTTTTTGACCTACCGTAAACGTATCCTTGCTAGGATGTTCTGGAGCAGACCCTTCAAGAGCTGAACATCGGGGGCCTGCGCGACTTCCACACGATGTACAAGGAGCGGGTGCAAAACTACCACAACCTCGTCAAGGCAAATGCCCTGCAGCTCACCAATCACTACAACTTGCTCGTTACCAAGCACCAACAGCAGAAACAACAGCAGCAGCACCAAGTTTTGTGAGTCCTTTAGTTACCTGCCTTTTATCTCGAAGAATTTCTTCGAAATAAGCAGATTTTCCTTCTTTACTGTACTAATTTATACGGATTAGCTATTCTTGAGGGATTGGTTATCTGAATAATTTGACTAGGTATCGAAGCAATATTTCATGCACTGATACACTCACGCTGTGACGACCGTAGTCATATAGCTTGTTACTTCTTACTGTGCTACAAATGTGGCTCTAGGTGCTGACTTGCGAGTCATAAAGTGGAATTTTCTGATTGTCCAGATATTGGGTATTGGCCCGTAACGGGGAATTCGGTGCCGTGGGACAGAAATTCTCATTCCTGAAAGATGCTTAAATTTTTAGCATCATTCCTGAAAGCGTCAAAATTTTTAAATTTCGCTAGCTAATGCTCGACCAGTTTATGTACTTTATGCTTAAAGCAGCGAGAGAATGTTAGTATTATTGAGTACACCTGCTGTGGAAATGCATTTGCGTCATTTTTCCATCCAACAATGCTGCTTTCGATCGTAGTTGTATTGTTTTATTTCATTGAATTGTAAAGTTGGCCTACTTTCTGATCTAAAACTTCTTTTTCAACTTTTCTCTTTTTTCTTTTCTCGTGTTCACTAACATGGACTATGAGGCGATTCGCTGACTCTCTGTGGGAAAGTACCTTGACTTGCGTTTCTTAATTCTTTATATGATCTGCCGAGTCCAGTGTTATTTTATAGATGCCCGGTACTGTTTTCCATGTTTCATAATTATCACTTTGAAGACTTAATATTGTTGGTTTAGGGTAATTTCTCTCCTTCAATTGTTTGACTTATAATAATGATCCTATGCATCTGTATATTACTGTGGTTCATTATGAAATATGATAAATACACGGTATTTATATTTCAACCCGAGTTAAAGTTTCACCCGTGAATCTGTCGTCGCAAGTTGTTTTCATTGTTTGTCATATTCTAGAAGTAAACTGCTTGTGTACTGCTCATCTGTTCGATGTTCACAGTAGCAAGATGACTTGACGAATACTTCATTCGAAATTTTATTTTGAACCGTATTCTAATATCGCGTGTGTGCGTGCCTGTAGCTCTTTAGATGTCCCGTGCTAGCTGAATATATCCATTAGAGCTCGTCTTTTCTCTAGACCTATCTTTTCCCTGCGCTACCGGCCGAGCTGTATTTCAAGCGATCTTTGAGAAATGCTCCTGTCTTGCTCCAACTAAATCTAAGACTTCAGACACCGTTAGTAGTTTCTAGAAGCTTAATATTGACGTACAGACTCGACTCTCTCAAACTCGGTATGCAATCATGATAAGTCGCCTCTAAATCAAGCGTGTAGTAGAAATGTAAAAGCTCATCGTAGAAGAGATTGTTTTCATTTCCCATCTCCAATTATTGCCTGAGCCTCTCTTACATGGTACAAACATGGAATGGGATAAAAAAGCGCTTAGGAATTTCTACGTCCTTCGAAGTTCTAATTAGCAGTTGTAAGTTGCATGTATGTACAAAAGTGTAACATGAGGCGAGTGCTTCAGATGGCAATCGAGTGGGAGCAGCAAAAACGGGAGCGCCACGCCTGTGCCCTTCAGTACGGTGTTCCCCACGGCGGGCGGTGGCAGCATCAACATCACCATTGGTGAGTCGCAGGGTAGGATTTGAGCTTAATGTATTCTCTGTTCGGGGAAGGTTTCAAAAAATGAGCCCATAGAAATTGCGAGCAAGATTTAATAACAGGCCTCTTCGAGAGATAAATAGGCAGTAACGTTAGGTTTGTCTATCCTATGCAATGGGGGTTGGTGACTCCAAGAAGACACAGTTAGATTATCTCAGCTTTAGCTAGGCCTTCGGGATTTTTGTCTTTCGTACCCTCTTGGCTTCTTTCGTTTTCATGCCTTTTTCGCTAACTATCTTTTCTTCGTTTTCTCTTCTTTTCCATTTTTAACTTGCTATTTCTATGCGCAGGGGATCCTGCGTGGCCACGCACTGTTTACATAGATTCCTGGCTTTATGTAATCCCTTCCCTAAATGGTCCCTTCTTTTTGCTCCCTGATCGATGTTCTGAGAATTTATAAGAACACTTCGAGATAAATTGCATCATCAGCTGAAATAACCAATTACGTAGGCGCAGGAATTATTAAAAGAGAAAGGAAGCAAAAAATTACGCGTAATGAAATAAATAAACGAGGAATTCTGGGACTTGCATCTTTTATCGGCCAATTAAAAACTGCTGAAGAAATAGATGTGTCGTGGAGTAACGGATTACATTTTATAATGTAAAAAGACTCTAAAGTACACATGTCGTTGAAACCATACCCATGCCCCAAAACCTGAAAATTATTGCACGTAATTTCGAAAGGACAGCGCTGGGACAATATTGCATTGAGATGTGTTCATATTTCCATTATTATCCGAGAGTGTCCGTTGTCTGAACAGATGGTCGAGCGCTTTGGGGTGTTAGTTTCCAGCCGCCCGTTGTGTACAGACACGCTGTGCAGTCTCCCGAGGCTGGTCAGGCGAGCTGGGGGTGACGCTGCGAGCAGGGCTTTTACGTACTGTGTTGGTTGTGCGAAACTTGTGACGAGTCCTCAAGTCTTTGGTTGCGTTCATGCACCTTAGTTTATTCGAATTACTTAAGTTTCAGTTTTCAAAGTTTCGATTGTTTGTCTAGATCAAGGTAGGGCTGTAGAATTCGATTTAGTTTCAAGATAATATTTTGCAATAACCTTTTGTCGGAGGTTTCCGAGGCAATCTTATTAGAACTTCGGTAATGACCAAGATTGATATTTTGAGCCTCTTTTAAGCTTGGCATGCACATCAAATCCGGCATGTTGCTAGCACACTTTTTGCCTAAACTTAGTCCTCATACGACTTGTGAATTTGCCATCGGAGTCAACTGTAGTCGTTTTTGAACTCTGAAAGCTTAATTTCTTGTTAAGCAAGTAGATCTTAGTCAAATAATTTGAATGTTCTGTTCCTTGGAGTTGCGGGGCTTCCGGCAAGCTGCATTTTTAGGAATATTTTATCTGGTGTAGCCATCCATGCACTTTGTTCTATACGTCTTAACTAGTTTTATTGTTTTCTGTGGCTACCACACGGCCGGGTAACAGTTAAGAGTTACTACGGTAGTAAAATGGTAGAATCCCATCTTACGCTTTAATTTCGTGTGTTATGTTTTCAGAGACACTAGGTAGTAGTTTGTCTGAACGCTTGCAAACTTTATATAGATATTCACTAAATTGGAGGCTGGTGTGTCGACTTGTACCTTCACGCAAACGTTGGAAGTCGTGCACTGAAATCTAATGGGCAAATTTTTTGTTGACTTTGACCTCGAATAAAGTCCTTGAATATTTTAAGCATGTAACGATTAAAATTTCTTACTTATCTTTGGTTATTTTTGTTGGTTACTTCAAACAACGTACCCTTATATTTTTTCATACAATCAAAGACAGTGATGGTTTTATAACTCTTGGATAGGAATGTAGCGAAGAAAAAAGTAAAAAACCTGCCCAACCACCACCTTCATATTTTGTTATGTTGAATTTGTTCCCTGTAATTTTGTCTCTCTAAACTGCTTGGTTAAAGACATGACTTTTACACCTTAGGTGCCTTGCCTGGCACTGCGAGCGTCAACTTCCCGAACATGACTGCGTGCACCTCCGCTGACAGCCAGGCGGTCACTGAATACGTTGCTGCAGGTGACCGCTTTTATATGGCATTCAAAACATCCTCGCTCGTGCCATCTCAGTCAAACTTTTCTTCCGCAACAATGAGTGCGACTGGGTGTTGTGCGAGCGCATGTATGTCCCCGGCTCCAGTCGCCGAGCAGTTCTAATAAATTCTGAGACGACCTGCAGAACTGGCTCTGTATTCTGCTATTGAGGCTTTTACTGTAGCTTCTTTAGTCTCATTCTTGTGTCTAGTGACCTTTGAATGCTGTAGACGTTCGTGGTCGTTTAGTAACTGATAACCGATTGTTTTTACTGCTATAGTATTCCGGTTTTCTTTGGTTGCTACAATATCTACGCAATTTACGCACGTTTTTTTTCGTTCTGCGCTTAGATGTCATTCGTATTCTTTCTTGGATTATTTTTTGCTTGACATGACACTTTTGTTTTACAAAAACGGTAAAACATGGCTGACCCGTTACAGTTATAAGTTCCCTCAAGTACGAATATTTCCTTGCATTCGCGTGTGATGGAAATTGTTTAGTTGGTCAAACTGGGCTTTCAGTTACAGTGAAATGATGGTCGTTCTCGATGACCAAAGCGATGGTTGTGCTCATGTGGAATCTACAGCAAATTGTGTATCTCGTGTGCGTGTGTCAGAGAGTTTCCACGACTGTTATGTGAAGTGAGCTCCTGGATTCCAGATAACACGAGAGTAAGTCGACCCCCTCGCTTCGGCAGCAGCACTTCAGCAGCTGGCTCGGTCACCACCACTACCACTGCCACCTCGACCAGCAGCAACAGCAGCTCCAGCAATAATGGCTTGGTTAATTTAGAGCAGGAGATGAGCCGTCAGTACACTCCAATCTCGTTACAGTGAGTACCTGCTGCCGCTACTGGACTCGTGTAAGAACGTGAGTGCGAGGTGAAATGTTCTGAGGCACAAGAATTGGAAAACGCCCTTCATTTTCGAGTATGAATCTCTAGGAGGGCTTCATATTTCGAGGAGTAAATTATTTGAGGAACCGAGAAGTTATAAGTTAACATTGAATAAATATAAAGTTAACTGCTGAACCTCCCATATAAATTTAATACAAATTTTATTCCTTTTGAATCGTTTCGGAGATGTTGAATGAGCTCAACGTTGCGATGTCTAGCTTTGTGTGCCATGCGTTCTAATGTATTCCATTTGATTCGTTATGCTCTATGTAAATTTATCATCTTTTATCTTGATTATGATGTATATTTCCGTGCTGTGTTATGGTGTGTCTTGAGGCTATATCTGTTAGTCAGGGCTAATTTCTTTCAGTGCTGTTTTTATAATTCAAGTTTTCGGTGCAGCAGAATATTGTAAAAATTTGGACGCTCAATGAAGTAAGGTATCCAAGTTCAGGACTGAAGTGCTTTAGTGTATTCGCACAAAGACTAAAAGAAAACTCCTCGCTGAATTTTAAACGACAATTTTAGAGTCTCATGCTACAGTAGAAATAGTACTAGTAAGTTTCTCTGCAGGACGTACTATTCTGAAAATTTGAAGAGCACCTGAATACAATTTTCACCGATCCCTCTCAGATGACATGGTGTGTTCGATAAATTGGTCAGGTTTGCGTAATGCTAGAAATAGAACTTAATCTCAGACATAAAATCTGAGTAAAGCAATAGTTTTACAGCTATCAAATTCATGCAGTTCCTATGCTCGAGCAACATGCCAGCAGAAGTTTGCAGTGATTGCTCGTCTTTTAGCTTAGTGAAGTCATGGTTACGTGTTTCTTAAGGTTTGTTTATAAAGATAATCATAAATGCATATAGATCTCGCATTGAAATTTTGTGAAATAGATTTGTTTTTGCAGAAGCGACAGCGACGGACGCAGCCAAAACTCTCCTTTATCTGCACACTTCTCCCGAAGTCAGAGATAGCACGGAGAGACGGCAGCCATCTTGGTGTTCACAGTGTACCTGAATGTCGCGGTTACTTTCCATGTTTTTCATCGAATGACGCGCTCCCCATCGCCTAAACCCCCGGGGTATGTGCGTGAATGTTTTGCTTCGAGGCAAAACATTCGGAATGTTTTGCAAACTCCTCTGCTTCGGAATGTTTTGCAAACGAGGAGCAGTTCTTGTTAGGGCCTCTGAAGGCAGTATACTGCGAGATTGATTTTCATTTTTGTCTCAACGAAAGACGACAAATAAAAACAGTTCTCTATTAATTTGTTGTCTTTCCCTCGTTTTAGTATGTTCAAAGTTTCCGAAAAATCACGCTCACAAGTGAACAAAATTTAGTATTTACATAGTTTGATATTCTTACTCCAATGTAAGTTTCGTAAACTTAGCCAAGCCGTTGACTAGACGCCAATAAACATTCGGCTAGGAGTATGTAACTAGACCAAAGGACATTACTCAACGCCTCATCGTTGTAGGGTCTAGGGTCATGGGTAAAATAAAACAGCTCTTCACTCTCTATTCCCAACCCCAGAAAAAATATAATTAGATATCTGTATGCACGTTATTTTCAAGGCGAAACTATTTCTTCTTGCCTTTACCTTTCTTTTTCTCTTCTTGCTTCTGCTTGGGCTGCGTGCGGCTCTTGAGTTGAGGGATGTTCTGAGCGATGTATCGGTACAGATCCTCGCGGCACCTGAAAATGTCACAGAAATATGCGAGAGTCAAGTTCTGACGTAAATAATCCGGGAAGTTTTTTCAAAAATACAATTATTTTACCAAATTAAAATAAAAGTTGATTAAAGTTGATAGATAACAACATTGTTAGCTATCAACTTTTATATCCGTAACCTATGTTTTCAATAGTATTTAAATTTCAGTGGAAACGCATGAAATTGTATAATATTGCACACCATCAAATTTAGATGTTTAATGAATTTCTTAACTGCAACTCGTAATTGAGGTGCTAAGTGGAATTTAATAAACGTCGTGCTGACAAAATTTTGGAACATTCCATGTCTATATGCACAATATTCATGCCAATCTGTCGTTGCAAATAAAGAACGAGTTGCTACTCGTGCAATAAGCTCACAGTTCACCACCACCACCAGACCTGCAGCAAGCTACACACTTCCTCAACTAAGGCGTGAGGTTTTGTGCGAGGTATGCGATGCCGTAGAATTCATATAATTCATATGAATGTTCACCGTAACCTGACACGAGCGGTCTTGTTCGAGTTCTTATGAACAATTGCGTTCGGAGAATACTTGATTTTCATTGGGAACCAATACAAGACTGACATCAGGTTAATATCAATTTAACAAGAGAAGCAATTACCTTCTGAAGAGAAAAGATGCGGTTACTTACCTACATAGACGAAAACAACTGAAGGTCTAAATGATACAATTTCAGCTTGTTTGCTACACGAAATATATGAACAGTCTCGAGATTTTGTCATTTTGAAGGCCACTTTGTGCCAATGATGAATAAAACTAATTCCACTAGGCACTTTATGAGCCGAAATTACGAAGTACCGTATTAGTGAAATACAGTTTGCTTGGGTCATAATAAGAAAAATTACTGCATGGGTCTGTTCTTAGTCCAAATATGATCAACATCTGGTCAGTTTCTTCTTTTACTCAAAGTTAGACTAACAAGGAAAAATTAAAATATAGAGATACATTTGTCCCTAATGAGCGAAGAAGTTATAATTATACCGCATCTGGAGACAACGTGCGCCACCGTGACCTTGATTTCGCGTTAATGAGAGTTGAACTTCCCTTAACTAGACTAATGTGATAGTAGCGAGAGATTTCCCTGGACGCAAGTGTTAAGCACACGACTACTCAGCCCTTCTGTGAGGGTTACTTTCGCAAAGAAAACATATATTCATGCCAGCAGATTTGATCCAATATCGGTTGATATCGGATGAGAAGTTCAACTGTACATACTCTTAACACTTTGTGCGCCACGTCCAATGGCAAGTGTACACAATCCTATTCAGAGCAGAGCATGTTGACGTGATCGTATGAATCCCTAAGCATCACCATAAAACCTAAGCGTATATTCTTACCCTATTAGGAATCATGGATTTTCTTCGGACATCTGAAACGTTCCCAGATATACCAAGTGCACACATTCTCAAGATCTGCACTCTGTCTGTCCCCATTTGTCTCGTATGTTTTGAGAAGTGAGAGTCCTGTGTGGAGCCTCTTTGTCTTTTCACTTCCTTTCCAATTACTGCACATTACTGTACTTCTAAACAATAGTCGCAAATTTCATAGTGCTGTTTTTCTGCGTGCAGGACTGGATGAATCACAGCAACTGAGCGCAAGCGGCTCGAAGGTCCAGGAAGAGAAACAGAGCAATAAAAAGGCCCGCATTCATTTGAGTTACAGAAAAAGACGCTTAAGTTCAAATTAAAGGCTCACTTGAACTGGTCGTTGATGATGTTCCCGTCTCTGTCTTTGATCTCGACGCGGATGCGGCCGTAGTTGTAGGGTTCCTTGCTGCGCTCGCGGGGGTGGATCTTGTGCGGCTCTCCGATGACCTGCAACACACCAACACTCACACCCTCGTTGTCTTGGAAAACCTATCAGGTAATCTATTCGATTCAGAAGCCAGCAGCTGTGACCTAACCGTCCTACTAGGGTTAAGAAATCGACTTGTGCGAGCGCCAGGTAGAATAAAGGCACACAAATATTATGAATGTTGACCACAGAAGTTGAGTTTTTCACTGCGCTGACTGGAGATGGCTAGGTGCTGTACAGAGGGCTCTTTCATCTAGTCGCTCGTTGACATATTCTAGTCACTTGTTGACATATAGAATGCAGAGCACATACGCGATGTTGTATGCAAAATTTCGCATTTAAAAGAGAAACACGCAGCTACTGGCACCGTAGTAGTAGAGTTCAAATTTTTTTTCCGAAGTTGACGCAACATATATAAAGTGTCATACATGTATAGGATAGCAGTAAAAGGTGTAGGCATGTTACCCATAATGGCTGGCATTGATATTGGCTGTCTGTACGGTTGAAACTTGAAAGCCTTCACACAGTGAAAATCTACACTATAATCAGAGCCGCTTCTGTCTGTCCGTAACACCCACAAGCAGAAAGTGTGTGCTGGACGTATGTATGATACAAACTTTATGAACTCCATAGTTTTCGGTGCATTAATCCATCATTATCACTATTTTATTTTGAAATATTGTTTGGCATGAACGAAGATCTTGCTAATACAAGACGAGAAACAACTATATTATGCCAACAAGAACGGTGCAGAAGGGTTCAAAATGTACGGAGAGAGTCTGAACGACAGAGAAACAAACACAAACAGGCGGCGCAATGCAAGAGCCAACCTTATTGTTGAAAGTTGAATTCAAATATCAAGAAGGGATACTCAATTCAAATATCAAGAAGGGATACTCAATTCAAATATCAAGAAGGGATACTCAACAGCACGTACAGCTTTGATAAAATTTGTCCCGATAGAGAAGAAAAGTTTTGCGGCAAGATGCTCAACAAGATCGACAAGCGCGAGAGAATAAGTCACAAGAAAGACGGGAAGAAGTTTTGGCGCAAGATGTGAATTATTAGAGAAAAAATAGATAAAATCGACTTCAACGCACATTAAATGTGACATAGATTTCTTACAAACATAAAATTGAATGTAACACATCGTAGTTGAGGTACTATGGAAGTACATCGTACTTCTTAAATCTAAACAGTAAGAATTACTGAATGATTTCAAATCTTGAGATAGGGTGAAAAAACCAGCAGAAGTCAAGCACTTCCTAATTTTGGAATACGCTGCAAGTCAGGCACGTGGGGTGGACTAGTATGAATAATAAGAGCTAATGCCGGTAAATTTACCCATCATGGCTAATGCAACCACTGCATTAGCATCCAGTACGAGTGATGCTACCCATAATAAGTCGCATCAGAGCAACAGTACCACTCCTGCTTGTTCCTGGTTCGGATGTTTTCCTACATCCCACAGTGCCCAGGACTATAAAGCTTACAGGAAGAAATATACTCACAGTTGAATTAGCAAGAAATGTAAATTATTTAAACACATACTTAGTTAACTATACAAATGCACACCTACTCATAAAGTGCACTTTAGCTTTGACATTTGTTGATCAAAGCCGAGATTACCCACAGATTACTTCACTTGGAACCACTAAATAAAACAATCTACAAGCCAAATTTAAGGTAATTAAATCACCTGCAAGCCAGTGGGCTGCATCACCTCCATGAGCTCAGGCAGCACAGGATGCTTCACTGCCTGCAATGGGCATGGGGTATTAGGACCACCTAAACCGATGGTTATCCTGCAACAATGGCTTCTAACACATATGAAGCAAGAAAGTATGAAAAAGAAACTAAAACCAATGTTTATGTGATAAAATACCATACCTACATATTCTGTAGAAATTATATTCCAATAAAATTCATCATACCTTAGAAAATATACCAGGTTGAAAAAGTGAAGTGTTTTTGGCTACTGTACACAATACATGATCCTAAATCACAAAGGAAATCTGTTACTTGCACACGGGAAAGACGTTTAGTAATGAACATTAATTTGATCAGGTGTTATTCTACTATTTAAATCTTCAATAAAACATGTGTCATACATACCTCTGTTTTTTTCAGTCTTCGACCTTCTGCTAGAGTTTTGTCCTTGTTGATGTAGATTGGATACACACATACCCACCTGAAAAGAGAAAAAAGTATCAACACAAGCTCAAATGAACAGATGCAGAATAATGTCACTCATGATTGTTTATGACTCAAGGTATATGTACAGGTTGTGAAGCATATGTCAGAGCAATAATGACGGATTCTACATTGCTGATAAATTTAAAATACTGGATTGAACTACCATTTGGATGAAGTCAAGCTACTATTATAAAATATTCTAGTTAGTATAAGGCAGAATGAAACATTGATTCTTTTTTTCAGTTTTGCTTTTGCATCAAAATTATCTTCAGCATGTGAATGTGTGAGATTCTTGTTTAGCCAATGTAAATGAGCATATTATTTAAAATTGTTGAATTTATAAACTAGGTTATAAAAATAATGAAGTCTTTCAGGAAAAATTTCACTCAATCTATTAGGTATACAATGAGTTTGTTTTACTGAATGTAAAATAACCACTTAATGCTGAGTAAGCAATAGAACAGAACCTAAATTCAAGAACAGTGCAAAGTTGATCTCAAATATAATTAATATTGTACAATTAGGCTCTATATGTGGTAGAATAAAGCTCTAAACCTCTTACATTCATTTGCACACACTTAAGTTTTTATACTAACCAAATTACTACCTATTTTAGATAAAAACAATTTTGATAGGCACAGTAGGTAGATCAGAGACAGTGTACTAAAGCATAGCTTTAGTTTCAAATGGCTATACTTCCGGCTACATATATGTATAGTAGCAAAAAAGAGACAAATATAACACACATTTGACAAGTAGTAAGCACTGGTTCAGGCAGGTCAGTGCAAATTTGTATGCTGAGGGAAAATTTTGAATTGAGTATTTCATTGCTGATATACCTGTTAAAGACTGACACTAACTTAATTTGACTAAGTAGTACTGTAATAGAACAACTAAATGCAGGTGGATAGAATTACTTATATCTTTTTTTATTTCAGTATAGACATAAAGGTCAAACTAAGAGGTAATGGCTCAGTTCATTTTAAGCCCAATAAGATTATCTAAAACAAAAAAGCTTTTGAAGTGCACAATTTTTATTGATTTCCTATCTCAATTCAAAATTCACTAAACTAGGCTCACTTTGATTCCCAGATTTAACCAAAATTAACAATATACTTTCCAATTTGATTTTTATAACAAGTTATAAATGTAGAAAATAAAGAGTAATTTTTGGGTTAAGATTCTATCATTACATCTGGGGTCTCTGAGTTAGAGTATCTTCAAAGTACAAGCCTCAAATGAATGGAATTTTTCAGGACCAGTCTATGTAAAGAGCTCATGTAGGAGAAATAGGCCAACCATATTATTTTATTGGGTTGTTTTCCCACAATTAGCAGAAAACTAAAATATAGCTGACTGGACACTTTAAAAATGACAGAAAAGGCATCTCAAGTTTTTTGTATTTGCAATGGATATTCTGGAAAAACTATTAATATTATAACATTTTGAGAGCTTTGGCCTCACCTACCCTAGGTACACCAAAATACACCTATAAGGGAACATGGGATAGCTTTATCTCAAAATCAAGAAACTGGCCTATTGGCATGTTTAGCTCTTAGGGCCTCATTTGTTAACATAGATACAATTTTTCCAATTCAGATGTTACCAATTATGAAAAAAAACAGTCACTTACTCTTTAAATCCTTCAGGTAACTTTTGAGGTTGCCTATGCATATGAGGATGTGGCACTGCTGAAGCCATAACTAAAAAATTATTGAAGCAATTTTCTGTAAGAAGAAATATGACGTTGCTTAATCATTTCCAAGCATAAAGACAGAAATATATATCTAAATATCCAGCAATTTGAAGCAAGTAGTCTATATGCTTTATAAATAAAAAGCTTTGATGGAGGTAAAATAAAAAAGCTTGCATAGAGATAAAATAACAATGATGTATTTGTTGATTTTTATTCTATGTCAACATAACCAAAAAAAATGACTAATGTGCTCAATAGGATTCAGATCTGAAGAATACAGGGCTACTCACACCATCATGTAGGTTTACTTAGGACACCAGGAGCCTATTCAACTAAAATTCAATCAACTAAATAATCATAGGGTATAAAAAGAACAATAACTTCAATGTTAGAAATGAGACATATCAATTTAAAAAATTAGACCAATAAAAACATTGCCAATCTAATACAGCTAAAAATTAAGTACATAAATAAAATATCAAATATTATAAAATTGTAATTGTACCAATGTTACATGTCATATGATCTTGTCACAATGATACAATGCCTAACATCTGTCAGAGCTTTTACTTTGGCCAAAAAAATCCCTCCGAGGCGGACCGAGGGTCATGCGATGTACAAACAGGTGGGTCCTCTCAACTCACTGGCTGGGAACCAGCCTTGTTGATAAATTTCTCAAAGTATTAGATACTCTGTATCATGTGCAATTTTCAACCAACAGAGGGAGTCACTGGGTTACCCAGTTCTTCAAAAAAAAAAGACACCCTCATGCTTAGGAGGTCAACACAACCTACAAAATGCTACCAAACACTACTTATCACCGCTTTTTACTACAGGCTCTCACCAATAAATTCTTTAAAGCATCAACAACCATCAAATCTTACTTTTGATCTAGTTTTACAAGATAAATTACACCCAAATCGTCTTCATCATATCTGACATACCACTGAACTCTCTATACTGCTCATGAACTGCATTCATTTATGCTTCTCTCTCACATTCATACTTACTACACTAAAAAACAAAATGCTCAATAGTTTCTTTCACTCCACTATTAAACTGCATACTCAACCTAGTTGTGTATGCAGCAGTATTATCTATCCAGCATGATCGACCAGTAGTCTATCTTCTTCTTCTTCTTCTTCTTCTAGGATCCTGATGGATCTTGA
>VOMN01112755.1:0-11188 GCA_014899125.1 Orchestia grillus | reverse complement strand
GACGCCGCTATGCTCTCTCTTCTAGATATATACTCTGTGTTATGGACGTGCAGGGCAGAGCAGATACCTGGCGGAGACGAGCGACGCGGATGGCAGCAGACGTATAGAGGCCGATAGTTTCGGACAAACAGTGGACATTTCGTTGGTGATCCACCGATGAATAGCCGGCGATACATCCCTAAGCTCTCGCTTGATTGTCCTCAATTCACCGGCGATACGTCCTTGATTTTTAATAGGATCATAGGCCTAGTTTTTGTGTTAAATTGCATTCCAATCAGCCAGTTAAACGTTGAGGATGCCTATATATTTTCTAAAATTGAGCCTATTTCCAGTCAAATTAGAGTTTTTTGCAGTTTTCATATGGTGTCCTTTAAAATTCAGGCTTCGAGTTTAAACCTGTTTATGTCAACTTCAACTTTACCATGGAAAATAACGTGTAATTTAATCAAAATCGTCATCTCACAGAAGAGGACACAAGTTGTGCACTTGTGTTCAGCACCAATAGAATTTTGTTTTTCCTTAAAATATTAAAGTTTTAGCATGTGAGCGTTCGGTTTCGCAGCGAATAGCATAGGAGCGCTTCATAATTTTCATAGCAGTTTTTACCGCAAAGTTTCATTTTCTCATGTGCACTTCTACTAAAAAGTCGTTCTGTTCAATTCTTACAAATTCCAACAAAACATGAGCAGATGATGCTCGCTGATGAAGAGCAGGTCAATGTAATCATAAACATTGTACAGATATGATTTTTCGTGCTAGTTATATGTGCTCAGTATTAGTACTTGACCAGTGAGCTTTTAATTCCTCTTAAGGTCTTGAAAAATATATAACTAAAAATTATATTAAAAGTATGCACTACATAGTTGCAGCATCTGTGTTTTAATGCAGCATCTCGTATTCAAAACCTGTGCTATATGATACATATTTCGAATAATTTATGAGTCACCACCAACATTCTTGCCTAATGATAATTGCATCATCAAAGAACTATCGACGGTCACTTACCTCGCGCCAATTCAAAATCCGAAATGGAAAAATTGATTTTCTAGCATTTTCCAACATTCGGTAATTCAATTTCCTCTAAAAGCAGTGTGGTTTACTTTTTGGTACCCATGGCCGTCAGTCATCCGATGTATTCAGCAGATGTTTCCTAATGTGTTGATTGTTATCAAAGTATTGCAGCTGGCATGTCTCACCAGTGAAGCCCTGAGTTGCAAGATGTCATAAGCCTTACGCAACGTTCATTTTTACGCTTTTCCTCGTCTGAGTTTTTCTATGGCCTCATGTTTTTAATATGTATTTCGTCGATTATAAAAGTTAAACCAAGGTCATCCAAAAAATGGTATAGATCTCGCATGGTTGACTGGATTTCATCGAAAGCTCATGCACAAGGTGCGAGAAAATTACTTAAAATATTTGGATATTAAATGAAGCGATCAAACAATGAAAATGACAAAAAGAACTTTAGCCTTAAATTATATATAACAAAAAGAAATCAGAAATTGTAACCTACTCACAAAATATCACGTTATAAAAATTCTGTCAATATTTTGAGTCATGAGTTTAGGACATCATAACACCAATTTACCTTATAAACGACTCGTGTAGCCATCTAAATCACTGTGATATTTCTTACACATTTTGTAATAAATATAATAATATTTAATAATAACTGGCTAAATTGTATACTCTCTTAGTAAAGAACGCATTAGATGTATTTTATTCAATGAATTTCAGAGGGGCAGTTCAGTAATTTTAGCAGTTAGATCGCGCGAAGACATTTATGGAAATGATATTGTGAATGAAAAGGTGTCTCACACAGTCGAACTCGCTGCGTCTCAATCCGTTCTTGTCAATTGCAAACACCTTTAATTTACAGTATCGCTACTGGAAATGAGAAGTGGATACTCTACAATAATGATAAGTGTAAAAGAGACTGGCTCAGTAGTAGTTTGAAGCCTTTTCCACGACTTCGAAGGGGTTTGCATCCGAAAAAAATCTTTTGTGCGTTTTGTTGGGCATGAACGGAGTTGTTCATTTTGATCTGTAGGGTGACAATCAAACCATAACATCTGATGTTTACTGCCTGCAACTAAACAGTTTAAAACCGTTCTCGATTTGTATTGGTTGGGTTTTCAAAAATTACAGCCTGCAGCTCCCCAGAATTAAGCCTCTTGGAGCGTCCTTATCTTGGTTCATACTTTAGACTGAAGTTATCTTTTTTGAAACGTGAAACCCATCGTCTGGAGGTCTTTGCATTCACCACATCATTTCCATAAGTGGCTCTGAGTGATCTTGCTGCTGAAATTGCTGCATTGCCCTTCTGCAATTAATATAGTAATATATGTTTAAAGCGTTCTTTATTTTTAATATACCATAGGGCCAATAATCATTATTTACTACATTAATTATTACCTTTTATCAAAGAAAAAATATTTATATGTGATTTAGATGGCTACACATATGTCATTTTTGAGTTGAGTTGGTGTAATGTTGTACTAAAGTTATAACTAAAGATATGGACAGAACTCACGCTACACTGTGATATTTCTTTTTACGGAATAAGAAAATTTGTTTCTGATTATGAACTTTATTTCCGGTGTATCAATGACATGACGGGAGGCTAGGTGCTGTAGTTTTCATGCAGCTTCGTGCAGCTTGGATTTCCTTTCTGCTCAGTAGCATTGCTTCATCGGCCCGCAATTCAGGTACATGAGATACAGGGGAATTTCCTATAGCTGGAGATGCTGTACTTTTTGTTGAATTTTATAATTTAAAATACTTGAAGAATTTCAATCCCAGATGAAATGAAGTAATTCCATGATTCCATATTAATCTTTGCATTCTCAACCATCTCTTTTATACTCTCATATCGCCACCATCGGCATCCATCAAAAATGATAAAATCCCCAGTTCACAGTTTTCGCCCAATATTATTGTCAAATCTTATAGAACTGTGACGTGCTACTCATGATCAATGGACAAGTCCATTTATGAATTCTGGTTCAGAAATTGCTGGACTCCGTAGGTACACAGATCTAAAAATTTACGATGAATGAAAATTGCAAGTACTTTCCACCTGGGGATGGTAAGACACACTATTCAATTTGCACTGAACGATAATTTGGATCCGCTATGCTGAGTACCGTTCATTGATTTAGACTTGATCATTCCCTAAGGCGGTTACACTGTATAGTACGAACGATCTGTGCAAATTTTCTAGTCAGAACGTGTGAGTACTTAGAGAATGATAACTAAAAAAAGAGAATATTCGTATAAAATAAACGATCTTTTACACCCTGGAGTTGTGACAAAGAATCAAAGTGAACAGTTGAGGTAAATCCGTTACAAGAAGTCTTGTTTCTGCAGAGGTGCCAAGCTAACAAGGAACTAAAAAGAAAGTTCAAAAAGTCTCAACTAAAATGCTCTCGTTTATCTTACACACACAGTGTGGAAGGTTCAGTTGAATTCTAAACTCCGTTCGACTAATAATGATCTATTTTTAATGATCGATCAAACACCTTATTTTTCGGCATGTTAAGGATTTAGATTGTTGAAAATTATTTAAGGGTCATTTCTGTGGCCTTACGAGATACTAAGCGTTGCTTTTCCAAACAAGAATAAAATCTGAAGCCTTTTCCTGCTCAAGGTATAAAAGTACGTACGAGTGTATCCACAAGTGAGAGTACTGTAATGTTCGAACAATGAATTTTATTTCTTTACGCTTTTTCGTCCTTTCCATATCTCATCTGACTAGCGAATTTCGATAAAAGTAGATCAATTCGTTTACCCTCGCTTGCTAATATTTCCACTATTAAACCATATTGAGAATTGAACGTCACAATTCGCTCTTCTAGTAGAACTTGGCCAATGAGTAACAAAACTTATTCTCTCAAGTGATATTATTTTATATCAAAATTATTCCCGTTGCGTCCTAGACAACAAAATTATTTAGTTGACCCACAAACCCTGATACTACTGATTGCTATGACTTGAAATCTTGCTTTAGAATGTAGTTAGTCAAAGCTGAAAGAAATATTTAAAAAAATGCAAAATTATATGAAGAAATTTGAGCGACGAGCAAAGGAACATCAAATAACAGAGCTTGTTAGTCTCCGCAGCTTCAAATACCGATTTCATATGCGAGCCAATATGTTTTGTTGACAATAGTTTTATTGCCGTTTTTTTCAAATTCGTAATTGTTTTTGTTTACTTGAAAGAACGTACATTTACTTACATTTTCATTAGTAGTACCAATACGGGAGACAAGTGATAGCTGCACCTACTCAAATATTTTCTTTTGATTTATTTTATATTCTATTTTCAATGGTGCTGTGTTTCTCATTATTTTTTTTAGTTTATGGAATCAATATTTTTGTCAAGTGACCATCTGTAATGGTCAGATGGGCTTGCGTTTTGATAATGACTAGGTTCATGTTGACGTGAGATTTCGCTATTGCGCTCAGGATTTTCACAAAAACTGCAACCAAATTATAATATATTTGCACTCATGCTACATTCTTCACTGTGACTATTTCTATTGACATTAATTTTGAGGACAGGGAATTTTCAGTTCAGAAGCAATGCAGTTTTCTGTGCGTTTTTCTTTACGGTTCACGTTGAGCTTCAGCTCGTAGGTTACGCAGGTACCTTGGAAATAATTCGGAGGATTTTGGAGACATGAAATTTTTTGCTTTCTCGTTCATGTGCACCAACACCAAACGTGAAGTTGAAACACATCATACTCATGGTTCTTATTTTCATGCGAACTATTGAAACCATGCTGTTGGTCATCATTGAGGAGCTGCTCTTCAGTGTGACTTGAAATCCCAGACCAGGATCAAAAATATATATCTCTACCACCAGCATCACATTTGTAATATTTCGGTGACTAGAACCATTGCAAAATTGTAATATTCCTATTGCTGAACTAAATAAAAATTTTCGAGATTGCACCGAACATCTTTAAGGGCCATGTCGATTCGAACTTAAAACTGCAGTAAAATATAAATGTCATTCAAATACATGTTATTCTTTGCTTTAAGGACATGAACATGTTGTTCATACGACATTTTCCCTGTACGTGAGCACACAAACTAATGGAAAGGTTATGGAAATGAACATGTAGTCCAATTGAGCTTTCTATGTTTTGCTAAAAGAAGTCAAATTTTCATCTTGAAGATATAGTCATTCGAGTCCTTTACATCTCATATTTTTATTTATAAGTGTGCAATAATTTGAAATATATTTTAAAATACCAAGGAACTTGAATGCATTTTATTCATTGAAGAACGTTAAATGAAGGTCCATTTGCACCAAAATTTTACGCAGTTTAATTTTTGCCAATACAATTTTCGTCATAAGTGGATTATACATATTCTCCAAAGTATGTTTTTTTCCTGCAAAATATCACATCTGTCGGTTAAGAGAGAAATCTTGAAACGATTCAGTACGCCAAAGATAGTGTCTGGTCCTCGCTCCATGAAGAATGGCTCTCTTGCTAAGGTGCCACTACAAAAGTGCTGATGCTTCTGGCTGGCACCTCCACGTTCACGAACCTGGAGCCGTCGATAGCGATTGTCACAGTTTCCGGTGCATCGTTCCTGATCGAGGTAAATATTTATTTGAAGCGGACACAACGAACTTTTTTTCAGAATGAATATCTACCTGTTTGAATGATCTAGATTGATTAGAATGATATAATTTTGGGATGAGAATTATGAGTTAATACGAGTTCATTGAAATTGAACTCGTTAGCTATATGGAGTAGGGAACACAGGCGCAAAATATTGCGTAAAACTTTCATCGCTACGTCTGACGATTAGGTTTCTATTCTTCTATCTCAATGGTGATGTCATTACCGATGAAATTCACTTCATCAGCAGTCGTAGTTACTTCATACTGATGAAGTGACTTTCGTTAAAAATCACATGAGCATTAGCCTTGAAGTGACATTCATTAGTAACTGTATCACCATCAGTACTTACATCCTGTTGAGACTAATGCAATTGAAAATCAAATAAACAGAATAAACAAGTCGAAAACTGTGAATGAGCCCAAAGACACTATAGAATATTACTTGGTTTGCGCGATATACTTAGTGCATGAAATATTAGTTGTCACGCTGTATTTCATTACAAGTATTTTGGTTATAACTTCGCCATTTTTCTTCAAAAATTTAGTTCTGTGTGAGCAAAACCATGCTCCGAAATTTGCCGTCTTCTTTTGGTCTGAGACGACTGATAATTTTTATGTTCTGATATGATGAGTAAGAAACGTGAAATTTGAGGGAGTCGCTAATCTGAAACTAAAGGATACTTTTATCAAATATATCGTCTTTTACGTGCGTCAAACTATGTGCATATTATTTTACTTCGCTTAAACAATTCAAAATTTCCGTTATCTACGCAAATATTAAAATTAGCAAAAGAACATTCAAGTTATGAATATAGATCAACGCGTAGAAGGGAAGAGAAACCCTTAGAGTTTTACTGTAAAATAACATCGTATACATCATTTGAAGTAAATGACACAAGTCCAGTTTTATATTTATTAGAATAGATTTGAAGGATTGTTTCCCTAAGTGCTGCTGCCAATGAATGACGAGTCGAACGAATTTGGCTGCGAGTCACGTGAAAGCCATAAGCTCTTTTGACAGCACCGTGAGTGACAAGGACTTACTCGTAGTTTTTTCAAATTTTTAGAAAGTGCTACACAATTTCGTGATTGCCTGTAACATTAAAGTAATTAACCTGAAAAAAGCATTAAAAATAGCATTGGAAAGTTAAGCAATTAGAGAAGAGAAATATGCAACTGTCGAAGGTTTCTGTCATTATTCAACGGTCTGCGGCAGTAGAAGAGTGAACAAAAAGAAAAGCGTAAAACATATCTTTTGGAAGGTTTCTTATACTATTCAATGGTGTGCATTAGGCGTCAAGTTACTCTACTCGAACATTTGCCTCACTAGAGGCTTTACAGGGTATACGGCGGCTATACTCACTAGAGGGCTCCGTGGCATATTGGTAGCGTGGTGGTTTCGTAACACCGAAAGGACATGGGTTCGATACTCGGCTCAAGGAGGCATTCTCACGTGACTGTGGAATACTTCCCTTGGAAAAGGAGGTTTAAACCACACATTTCTCACATCCCCCACCACACCAGTAGTTGTAAGGCATTTAAAACCCACAGGTAAAACGTGTTGGAATGAATAAAGGTTATACACAACAGCGTTTGCTGACGACTCACTGGCTAAGAAGGACGACAGCGACGGATCCGTCGGATCTCACGACGGCAGCGGCCTGAGCTCCAGACGAGGCGCCGCCTGTGACGGAGACGTCGACGCGCACGCTGCCGCGAGGGAAGAATTTACTGAAGTGTGCCAGCGCGTAGTGCATCGGCTGCTTGAAGAACTCGTCTGCTTCCTGTGCCACCAAACGCAATACCACAACATTAGGTGTCTTCTGGTCGAAAGACTTACGAGTATTCAGATTAAATAGATAAGGATAACTAATAAAATCCTCAAAATCATTTCTGTTGGCCTATCATATTAGCATATACATGTAGCATCTTAGGCTACGAAAAATATCATTCGACTTGGTATAATAACGTTATGGCACGATGTCATGACTCTACTACTTACGGCATCAATAATGATTGGCGAGTCCATTGCACCTCCGGGCCAGTGAGGTCCACCGACTGTGTCCAGGGCCATGTTCCAGTCTACCCAGCCAGTGGAGTAGTAGTTGACATCCTGTCGACAACATAGTTTACTATGCACAGACTAACATTTCGTATTGCACCGCTCAAAAAATATGCAACGAGTAAAGGCTATGCGTCAGTGGAGAGCACACTTTTTTTCGTAATGAAGTAATGAAGGAATCCGAAACACTGATGGAAAAGATTCCGGTCTTGAATCTTTGACCATGTGGGATGTGTATTATATTCATGAAGTAACTTTTTTCGAAAAACTTTGCGTTACTTTTAAGAACATAACGTTGGAGGTATACATTTCCAACTTTGACTGAATTAGGTAATTCCTCTTGAAGAAGTTTCCAAAGCTTATGAAACTATTTCAGTAATTTCAGCTAACAAGGCTAAAATAAACGCTGGCAGATCCGTGATGAATAGCCGTGGTACTAGACAACTAGAGCAAAGTGGTTGGTGATGCCTGTAAAGTCTTTTTAGTGCAATTTTCAGTTTGATCCCTACATAGCTTAAGCTGATGATTATTGACCTTGAGCCGTATTATAATACTGCAACTTTTCAGACCAAATTTAGTCCACGATTCTCATCCGCAAACAAACCTTTAAATTAGCGCAAAAAAGTGATAAAAATACTGGGCCTGACAATTAGCTTTCACAGTTTTACTATATCCCCCAAGCACTTACCTCGATGATATTGGAAGCGTACCGCTCTGCCCTGGCCCAGTCACCAAGGTACACGCTGTCGGGGTTGTCTTCAAAGACACCTGCACGGGAGCGCAACAGAATGAAGTATTATAATTAACTGATCCTTAAATTATCCGACGACAAAGGTTCAATTGTAGAAGTATTTACATTTGCGATCAAAAAATACTTCTGTTTATCAGTTCTTTGAACGCATCACTTAATATTTGTTTCACTTCTAACATATGGTTGCATTACCATTGCAAGCTTCTGTGTAGAGGATAAACTTAGAGGGATCCAAGTCCCGGGTCTCTAGAAGAACGTTGGGCGAAACTCCTTGGTCAGCGTACCAGTGGACAGCCACACCCGATATGTACTTGGAACACTCTGGGTCAGCCAGTAACTGAAGTGTAAAATAATTTATTATTTTGAATGACATTGTTCCACATCGGAGGTGTTCTATAGAAATTCGTACACTATTGGTAAATTTAATTCGTAAATGAAGCTGTTTGAACTTCATCGCTGTACAACCTGAGAAGTTGTTTCAGGTGTTATGTTATAATTAACACTTTTATTTCCATCCTCTCATCCTTGCAAAGTTGTTTGTGTCTATTGCACATATTAAAATTCGCATGAAGCTAATAATCATACGTATTACTTCGACCATGCAGTAAATGGAGCCAATATTAAAGCGGTTGACTTGTTATGCTATTTAGGACCCATTCATAAAGTGCTGGAATACTTGAAAGAGGTAAATGTGTTCGGTAATTTGTGATCTGCAGGGAAAAAGAAAACGAGCCGAAAATACTCTGGAGAATGTTGAAGGATAGAAATATCATGCTGAACCTCAATGTAGTGGTAAGGCCGTAATAGTCGGTACAACTTTGGTAGAAGTACCAAAGCGTTAACTAAATAGTCTGTGACCGAAGTTGTCGTCAACTGAGTAAATAATAATTAAAATATTAACTAAAACCTCTTAATATTGAACAACCATCGATGTTTTTACATCGTCATGATGTTCAAACAATACAGAAGAAGTTTCTGTCACATTATTCACAGGAAGAAGTCTTATGACTAAAATTGACACTACATGCTACAGTGTACACATCTTACAAACAGGTTTCCCAGTTCATACATGTTCACAATTCAACATCAACGGACAAAAAGGAGGACTAAAGCAAAAGTTCCAACTATTTGCGGTGTTGCTCCATTAAACTACCTAAGAGCAAAAATATCAATAAGCATAGCAAAACCAATGTGGTAAAAACATCCTATGTAAAAACTTGATGCATTTTAAAACTAGAACTTCCTAGTGACAAGACTCATCTTCAGTATCTGTAAAGGTTTAAAAACCGATTTGAGATATCACCTATAAAAAACACAATACCAGAGTAGGAGAAACAAATAGATCTAAGCTAACATACTAAGTGGGACAGATGTTTCAGCACCTGTCCCACTAACAATAGGCTCTTTTACTATCAATCAAGCACTGTTATTTTAAATTTATAATGTGCTATGGATTGCCTAAAATTAAAAGCTATAAGAATAGGTAAGGCTCCCTCGAAATTTACGTACTTTCTTAATATTTGGCTTCTGTATTTGTTTCAGTATTTGTGGTGATCATGTCATGAATTGTTAGCGTCATTACTTTTGTGAAGTAGGAATTTTTCATTTTTAAATTCAGCTTTATGTTGCCACGTAAATTCACTTACTCCGCTTCACCAATTTAATTGTTTAGAATTCTCTCTTCTATGTATTTCCATACTCAATTCTGATCTTCGTTATTATTTAAAAAAATCTTATTTACCTGACGGCAAACGCCGTCTGGGCCCAGAATTAAAAGGATTTTTTCATTTGGTTTGACTAACGAACAAAACCTGTCCTCCGATAAGACGCAAGTATTATAGTATTCTAACATCACTGATCACTGATCAAGTAGCATACCGGCTCGATAGAGTACGGCAGCTTGTCCCTATTGAAGTCGTTGACCATCATGACCAAGCGGCCGTAGCCAGAGGACTCCAGCGTGGGGCCAAGGTAGTCTCGGATCCAGTCACGCATGTCCTCAGGGTGCCACTGACAGGAGTTGATGCCCCAGCTCTGAAAAGATAAACATTGTAGCGTATACTGGCTGTTCGACCCTAATTTTTTGAGCCAATTTAGTATACACAAAAAATATTAAAGAATTTTGGTTTGTAATTCCACTACCGTAAGTTTTTTGATAATGAGGCATAACTTTTCTTGCGTTTGTCCAAGTAATGCGAGGCTATGGGTGTACATACATATGATCAAAAATATGTAGTATTTGTAATTGTACCAAATATTTTAACCAAGGATGGCCATATCAACAACCATACTTATTTAGAACTACTTTCCAACAATTTTTGTTCAACTCATAACGCTTATTGAAATTTCCTTCATTACCGTTTTAAAAATAGAGGGAAGATGTGTCAGTTTTGAGAGTATCCCTAGAATAAAATTTCAAGTCTGAATATCAAGAAATAATAAATTCTTACGAATTGCACTACCTATGTCCCAACTCTTTCACTCCACCTTCAGATACTTCCCAAATAATAATTGCGCTGAGGAAATGTATTCATGATCTTGGTGCTCGTTTGAAGTTAAAGAAGGAGTAGTTTAATGGGATAATAAATAAAATCATATTAGGGTGACTTCAAACCGATAGTTATGAAAAAAACTACCACATACATCGTTCAAGTCACAGAACTTTCATTATCATAAACGCCGTTTCCACGTACTTTTGTACCCATGACTGGTGTTTGCCAAACCAGGCCCAAACCAAG
>VOMN01112735.1:0-13719 GCA_014899125.1 Orchestia grillus | reverse complement strand
GGGTGGTGAGTGGCGTTTTGGGGTGGTGAGTGGCGTTTTGGGGTGGTGAGTGGCGTTCTGGGGTAGTGAGTGGTGCTCTAGGGTGGTGAGTGGTGCTCTGGGGTTCTAATGGGTTTTCTAATGGCTTAAGGGGTTCTCTGTTTCACAAAATGAGTATATGATGGTTGAATGGTTCTCGGGACTCTACGTAGCTCTTCAATACTGCAAATAGCATAGAGAATAAATTAGCATTTTTCAGAGATGCACAGTTGTTCTGAGAAATAATTGTTTTTCAGGGACGCGTAGTAATTCTGAATCCTTCGCAGTAGCTCAAAATGATTTATGGGGATTTGAAAGGTGATCATTCATTTTGTGGGAGGCTTGAGGCGCTGGCACTGCTGCAGCAGTCCTGGGCACACCACAACTGCCTGGTGGTATGAATAATTCTAATTCTGAAAAGTGACCTTGACGCGTTTCAATGCACACCTGCTATCTGCACGGGAAATGGAATGCTTGCGGAAGTCCCTCCTGGCAGTCTGCCCTCGGCCCTAACACTTGAGTAAAATGCGAAACAGTGAAGTTTTTGCGTGTGTAGGTGGATTTACTACGTCATTATAGCGATTTTCCAGACAAATTAATCGCTATTTTCATTTGTGCGGAGCGTGTGTGCGGCTACAGCTGACCAGCAGCGACTTCTGTTCAGGAGCGATTGCAGCTTCCGATTTTGTGTTCCGTGTGATTACTGAGTTTCAAATTTCGCCTGAGGTGCGGACGTGTCGGGCGAGCGCTATTACGGTGCTAATTTTGCTTGCTTCATATTCGGACTGCCATTGCTTTGTGTTCGCGCTTTATGTTCGGGCTTCATATTCGTCATTGTTGGCTGTGCTTGCCTCAGTTTTGGGAAGCTTTTAACAAACTACAAACCGACAGCAACTGCAGGCAAGCGTCTCGGCTGGGCGGTTTTCGCGGTCCTGGAAATGAATTAACCCCTCCAAAACAACACTTTATAACATACCTTCCATACCTAGCAGCTGAGTGGCATTTTCTAACTCCTTTTACTGCAAAGCTGTGGAAAATGCCCGCAATTTATTTCTATTACACTTGCTTCTGCGATGCACTTGTTTCATTCTTTATTGATGTAATATTGAAGAAAAGCAAATTAGAAAGTCTATTCGACTACCATTGCGAAGTTCTACCATCAAGTTATTTCATCTGTTCTACTTACCAAAAATGGAAAATTGTAGATTTAGTCCAGCGGTAAGAGAAAAGTGAAATTTGTTACGTACTGTCACACGTCGCTCCCTCCTGGTGGGTTGCCTCCATGAGCTGCTCAGACAGCCGTGCGTCACCGTCATTTCTGGAGAGGACTTGACTTCAATCCTATGGTATCGATGGACCAATCTCTGCGAAGCCTTGATTGTAAACAGCAGACTGGCCAATCAGAGCCCCGGATTGATTGCTGTCAGGCTGTGTTGGATTGTTGAGAGCCAATCAATGGACGAGGATGACTCGAATTCTTTTGTTCTGCAACTGTCGGGAATTCACAGGAAGGCTCATTTTTTTAAATATTTGTTCTAGCTTTGTACCGTGTTCCGACTGACGTGCTGAAAGTTGCTAAATTTGACGTAACTTTCTCCGAAATGCGTTTCCACCTCCGGAAATTTTTACTTCATGCGAGTGACGCTTCATTTTTGTGAGTTTATGAATAAGTTGGCTCGAAGATTTTACACGAGGTGCCATATGAGGCGAAGAGGGGTTACCATGGCTCGTACATCTCGGAAACAGCAATGATGACCGTATTTCCTGCTTGTTCAAATGAAAAATTTAGTTATCAAATTTCACTCCAGTAATCGATGCATCTTGCCTTTCATTTCATTGAAATTTCTGCAAATCACAGTAAATAGAAAGATTTAAGAAAAAATGAGCCAATTCAGAGCACTTTAATTCGGACAGCAGCTCTTCACATCATGGTCCGGGGTAAAAATGAGTGACTTTTAGGTTCACGCTAAAACGGTAAGTAACCGATCGTTACAACCGCTGAAGCGATGGTCTAAAATACACGTAACTATGATAGCCTCAAACAGATTGTTATGTTCTTCTGGAATCTTTGCATTGCCTGCATGTAGAACTGCTCAGCGTGCGGGGGCCAGCCACTCCCCCACTTCACACGAACGCCAAATGAACGCTAGCCTTGGCCATGGTTACTGAGGCTAGCCTTGGTCATGGTCACTGAGGCTAGCCTTGGTCATGCTTACTTCTGGGGTTCATTCGATGTCCCTTCACACGATCGTTCATTGTCTGAAAACAGTGTCGGGAGACACTCAAATATGGGTACCGAATGCTGACTTTCCTCTCTATTTTGGAGTCACGTCGGAGTCAAGGGACTATACAGTTCCTTTACTGATCGTGTGAAGGGAAACTCGGTCAATAAAAATCGCGAGAGGCAATGATCGATTGGCATCTGCTGAGAATAGGATCAGTCGACATGAGCGAAATAGGTTCACCAGGATGGGATACGTTGGCAGGGATAGGATCGAACTCCTCTTGGAAGTCCTCTTTCGTGGAACTCTTCTTTCGTGGAACTCTTCTTTCGTGGAACTCTTCCTTCGTGGAACTCTTCTTTCGTGGAACTCTTCTTTCGTGGAACTTGGGGGGGACGATTTCAGGCCTAATTGTTTATGCCGAGTTCAGAAATATCTGTGCTGCATATGCAGAAATGTATTGATAATCCTATGTCTCCATTTAATAAAAATCTGAATATTTCTAGCTGTAATCGAAAGGAAGTGGGAGAAAAATTATACATTCACCTAATTCACACAGGAGTCGCTTACTTCTTGGATTTAGTAATCAGTTATTCAGCGCTCATCTGGTGTGTAATTGTTTTGCCTGCAATTCTGATCTCCGTCTGAAATTCTGTTTTCCTGTGGTCACTTACTCTGTTTTCCTGAGGTCTCTTGCTCTGTTTTCCTGTGGTCACTTACTCTGTTTTCCTGTGGTCTCTTGCTCTGTTTTCCTGTGGTCTCTTGCTCTGTTTTCCTGCGGTCTCTTACTTTGTTTTCCTGCAGTCTCTTACTCTGTTTTCCTGCGGTCTCTTACTCTGTTTTCATCTGTGTTCGCATGTGTGTGTTGAGCGCAACGAGCGGCCTGAGGCGGCGCCCGCTGTTTGTTCGCTGTAAAACTCTCTGTCAAACCCACGACTATTGGGCCCGTCTTCATATAGGCGGAAGCTCTCTCGTCGACAGCTCAGTAATATTACATTCACTACCATTGTGTATGTCAAAGCCAAGTACAATAGCAAGCCACAAAGTATGGCACTGCGGGAGTGTTGTAGCGCTCAAACGTTTTCATGCTGTTTTGTACATTCAACTGTTGTTTGACCAACTAGATCATAAATAAGGGGTATTTCTCCTCTTTACTATTTACTCCCAGGTCCATACGCATTGCTCCCCTCCCCTCTCAGGGGGCATAGGCCAGGCAATAGGGTTAGGTTTGTTAGGTTTGTCTATCGTGTGCTATAGGGGCTGGCGACCCCTGGCCAGGGTTAGGTTAGGTTACCTCTGCTATAGATTGGCCGCTGTAACTTCCATGTTTCTATTCGCTTTGCTTCTTTCCATTAGCATACAACATTGTAATCTCTTCTTCTTCCTTTTCTTCTTCTTCATTCTTAAATTTGTCTTTCGAATTGCAGAGGATAACATGACGGAACAAACCAACCTTGTGCATAAATTCCGCGTTTTCTATAGTTCACTGTAAATGGTCGTGTTCTCTTCACTCTGTACCACATTTCGTTTGAATTGGGAGCTTCAAACGAACTTAAAGGTGTAATTTAATTGGGACGCGTGAAACAATCATACGTGTAGACGGTGTGCACGATTGCACCTCTCTGGAGAGGCTGCTGGCACCCCGCCAATTGGTCGCTCAGTTCCGAGTCGGCTCGCGTCACCTTCCAGGGCACTTGGTGCCCGAGGCCTGCTGCACCGCTCGCTCGTTTGCGCCTCTCCTGCGCGTCGCTGAACTTGGCCCTGCATTCTTTGTGTGGCAGATGGTGTGCCCTTATTACCGCAACCTAAGGACTTTCTGACTCGACGGCTCTTTTGTGGAGGTGAGAGAGATTTTGTGCGCATTGTCGTCTTTGTGTTAAGGGACTACCGGACTTGTGTAGCTCAACTGGCGGCACTCCAGTGTGGCCAGGGCATAGAGGCCCAAACATTTTCAAGATATTCAAGATATCTTGTGACATGATCAACTTCGTTAGATTTACGGTCCCCTCCCTGGTTAGGCACATGACCCGCAATGCTATCTATGTAATCATTATGCGTGCCAGTTTAGCGCAACTGAAGGACTTTGCGCTTCCATACGGTGTCCTCGCTGCTTTCTGTAAGCTGATCATCACAGGAATCTGAAGTGGGCTAACCGTTTTCGAATAAAAGTATTTTTGTTTTTCTCTATTTGCGAGTAATGGCTTTTAGTGCAAACCGGTGTTTTCTCTCTCGTGACTCTGTTTATTTTCCTTAAGGAGGCTACAGTTACTGATCTATGAGTGGCGGGGAGGACTGCAATAAAAAACTAACTCCAATTTCAACATAATATCATAGTTACTTCAAAAAATCCTTGGAGCAACTTCAACCGTTTTTCGGTTCGTATGAAAATTATTTAACAGGTAGCCAGAGCAAAGTCTTCGGGAAATATTTTTTTCTAAAGCACCAACTCGAGCAAGGAAGTTATCTTCAAAGCACCCAACTTTAAAGAACTTCCATCCAGCAGCTGTGGACGTTCGTAATGATGTGTTGTCGTAGCAGAATGGTTTAATATCCGTACTTACGAGCAGTGGTGGCTGTACGCTGCTTGCAGTGTCGCAATATTGACATAATGGCGGAAGTCTACGTTAAGTTGCGTTGTTCAGGGCTGGTGATCTGTCAACTCGGAACAGTCTCTGTTTCATGGCTATACACTGTCGTTACCAATTACCTAATTGAGTACGAGCGACTCCTTTTGTTCACAGGCTGTAATGGCTGCCCAGCTAGCCCTGGTCTTGCTCTAGAGCTCCATTTCGTTGTTTTGGTACTCTTTTAATTTAAGGTCATTTGTTATGTTCATTTTTCAGTCATGAGTTGGTATTCCTGCTCATTAATCTATGCTGGAAATGTATTGTGTTGGCGTCTTTTGTCCTAGAATGATTGATTACATTTAATCATCCCACAGCTCTGTGAGTGTAGCTCCATGATGGAACGGAAGTTATTTCGCTGTTCATTTTTGTCATCATCATTGATTAATCATGCATCATCCTGTGAACTGAAAGTTCCAATTCTTGTTCTATTTCTCTGGTTTGTGTGCATCGTTCTTTCCAGTGTTCATTACAATTTCGCTGTCGTGTTGTCTATGGAGTGAATAAAAATTTGTTTCTAACATTTCTCCTTGTGCCGAACTACGTCTACTGTACATGACTTTCGGGTGCAGAACTGTTAATGAACCCGTTCCGGCACGACTATCTCGTGGCCTGGGGGCGACGTTGGAATGAGATTTATTGGTTCATCCCCTCGGGGGGTAGAGGAGAGGCAATAGGGTTAAGTTTGTCTGTCGTTTGCTCTGGGAACCCGCGACTCTTAAAGGGCAATGTTAAATTGCCTAAGCTATAAATAGGTCTTCAAGGGCTTGTGCTTGTATCTCTCGTGCCCACCCTACTGCTTGCCATTTTTATGCTTTCTTTCTTCGTTGAATATTTATTTTATTTTCTTCTTCTTCTTCCTTCTTAAATTACTGTTTCTATGTGCTGGGAATCTTGTGTGACAGCGCACCTGTGTATAGATTCCTAGTTCTCTTTAGTCCATGCTAAATGGTCTCTGGTCTACTCTCTCTTGAGGTCGCCGTTGATGTGGCGACGGAGCCTTATACCAGTAAACTACTTTACTCTCTACCCCGGCTGGGTTGAAACGTCTCCTTGTCTACTGTAACACGTTACCAGCAGACCAACGAATGATGTGACAAATTATAGCCAAGAAGAAGTGGACGGTTTTTACTATCGCCCTGTCTGTTGCTCGGTGCGAGAGAAATATTTGTGGGGTTCTTAGTCGGTCATCACGAGATGAGACCTCTCGCGTCTTGTTTTTGCTAGGGGGGCCGTCGTCGACGAGCGGCGGCGCTGATATTTTTTGTACCAGTGACAAGTCCCACGTATGGAAGTTTTCCTACAGTCCAGTTCGAAGTGCCGGGGCCCCAATGACAGGCGGAGCATCCGAACAACATCTTCAGGTGCTGGTGCGTGGCTAGCACGAACTTTCTGTAGCTAGGGCTAGATTTCCGTGCTGTCAGAAATGCTAACAAATCTTATGAGAAATTATGTAATTTTCTGTATCACTCATACGGGCTACTGCCTTCTCTGACTCAGTCTCGCTGATTAAGAATACCTGACTATCTGGACTCTTGAATTTTGACTTGGTTGATTTCTTCGGTGGGTAAATAAATGGTGTCACATCAAAATGAAATTTATATGTACTTGACATATTATTTTGTAGAGTAGCTATTTTAGGACTGGAGTAAGCCTCGTCCGAGGCGTGTCAAACTTTGCTGTGAAATATTTATTTTATGTGATAGAGATTAGCTTGTCGGCGGCCACAGACCAGATGACCCACCAGCCTGTGCCACTCAGGTGCGTCCAGGGCATGGGGACATGTGTGATGAAAAGCTGAATGTTTTGGATTCCATAGGTCACTACGACTGTTTACTCACGTGCAGAGGTGCCAATGTAGTTTTGGTGGTGCCTCTGTCGCGTAGGAGGTCATACAAACTGTGAGAACGTTAATTTTTGAAACAAGGGACGTCCAAACCTCTAAACTTGAGAACAGTTGGACCATCGCTGAAGCTAGACACAAATTATGGAATAGTGCTTACAATTATCCGTCTTTGACAATTGCTTATAAATGATTACAATCAGCCTTCACGTGATCGCTACCTATTTTGAAGTTGCACCACCGACAACAACAAATGTATAAAAACTTTGCTTCATAAACTCTTATACTGTATAGGAAGCAAACTCATTCTTCTCATTTTATCCTGCGACGGAGGCTACACCCAAGCGCGGGCTGTTCGCGTTAAAAGAGATCCTTCCTGCGGAGAGTTTTGCTTGACGAACGCTTGTGTAAGGTTGATTTTTGACCGCTTGCCTTGATTGAATCGCTTCACGGATTTCCATAACACTTCATTCATCGTAGTTATTATTCAAAATCGTCATCACAGCCTATCGTTTCGTTTTACTGCTTCTTCTCCAATACGTTTTGCTTTATAGTTCCAAAGGGAGGAATCACGTCAGAAATATGAGGAGGAAGTTCGTTATTTGATCAATTCTGCGTGAACAGTTCACTTTTTGCCTCTCCTCAGCCTTCAGACAACGTCCGCTAAAGGACACTCTCGCTGTGCCGCAAATGTTTCGATCATTTTTATCGTCCTCGTCGTTGACCTTGATGCCGCCATGACGTAAATTGCGGCTGTTTGTCGAGCTGCATGTTGTGCAAGGGTAAGGGGGGAGGGGGTGGGAGCATCACTGCAAGGGTGTCCTTCATGGGCCATTCCGGACGCGGCGATCAGCTCTAGCGCCAGGTTTGTACTGCAAGTCACGCTCGGGTAATTTGCTCGTCTTACCCTGACTAGCTCGCTGCTCGCTATTGAGAGCCGCCTTAGGGTGATTAGCAGCATGGTGGCTTAGGGTAATTTGGGTCTTGGGGTAGTTAACCATAAGTGATTGGTGACTTGGATCGGTTGGTGACGTCGTTATGGTACGTCAGAGAAGTATGGAAATTAACTCACTAATTTTGAATTGCATCAGATTATAAGTCGTTTCAAAATAGAAATGAAAAACACACCTTTCAAATTTGGGCGATTCTTCCTTTCTTTTTATGTGAACTTGGAAAGAGTGAAATGATTGATTTTACCACTGAAACTTGTTTTAGAATTCGACATCATCTCTTACACGCCAGTGGGGCGTAAGCATCCGCCATCACATTTGTCAGTCACGTGCTGCACAACACTTCCCAGGCCTAAACGTGACAGAAGCCCTAGACAGAGGCCCTGACAGACGTGACAGAGGCCCTGACAGACGTGATAGAGGCGCTGACAGACGTGACAAAGGCCTTCGACAGAGGCCTTGACTGACGTGATAGATGCCCCAGACAAACCTGTTTAGTTGGATAGTTCTTGCTACAGAGGCCTTAAAATTTTCATTATTTTATTTTAATTTTTCATGTCTTTTCGGTCCACATGTAGAACTATTGGGTAGCATGAGTAAGTGAAATTTTCACTAAAAATACCGTAGATTTGAGGGAGGTGACACTAATGGTCTCGCATGCTAACAGGTGTCTCTCCATCTGACGACTCCCTGAAAAGTGAGTCATAATACAATTTTGTCACACACTTTTAGTTTGGTGGCGTGGCAAAGGTACTATGCACTAAAGTGTTCCGAATAAGAATAGAATTTTCTGTGCGAGTTGCTGCGACCCAATACAATCGGACTCAGGAAATTTAGTGCAGACCTCCGACTCTAACACGGTTACTGCGACGGTGCTATTATTCCAGCGGTAAAACCACCTACTCGCAGATCATATCACAGGACGCGTGGTAAATTTTAATGGAATGAGAGTCGAGGGGCTAGAAATGCCACGTATTTGTAGGAGTCCATTCTCTATTTAAATAGACTGCTCTTCTATAAGGAAAAAATTCCATACCAGATGAACAAATTGTAACGTATACCGTCGAGTTCATATCACGTCACGGGCTGGAATAAAATGATCCTGTAATGTAAGTACGTGACAGAAATTGTGACGGAAATTTCGCTTTTCAATTTTTGCCGGTAGTAGCAGGAGAAATTGTCCTGCTGAAGCTCTCTAGCTCCTCCGTGCACAGGCGCAGTTGTGACCGAATTTCGGTTTTTATCCGTCGTGTTCCTTTATCGTCCGTTTGGAGCGGCCACCATTGCTGGTAATTGGCCCATTACTGTGTAATTGATAACGATCGGCCGGTATCGAAGATGACGTCAGCGTTCCAAAGAGGCTGATGTCGAACAGGCGGCATTGATGAGATCAGCGTTCCATGCGTGTGCGAGAGATGTTCGGCAGTTACAGAAAACACTTACGGGCTGGTGAGAAGTTCACGAGAATAATTAATAGAAGAAGTTCAAAATGCGAAGTTAATAAGCGTGTTTTATACTAGGTTCTATTTGGCTGAATTTGTTTTATGTACGAATGCAAACTTATAACCGAGCAGATTTATTGAACAAAAAAGAGAAGAAGCACTCGCGTCGGATTCGGAAAGTTAGAACGTGCCAGGGTGAGTGTGGGGAAGCAATAAGAGCGAATCTTCAATTTAGCAGCGCTATCGAAGTCAAGGGAAGCCTTCCTAGGGAATGAAGTATTACGTAGAAATGAAGGGATCGAAAGAAATTCCTGGTTGTGGAATGCGTTTAACTGATGTATGAACTGAGTTAGACATAACTCAAAGATCACAGAATACTGGCAGTCCTCGACATGTGTCATGTTGGAAGGACTGGCGTCATGGGAACCAGGACACCCCAGGGGGCACGGGACCTGATGGACGGAGGCTGGGGATGTGCTGCGTAGATCCCAAGGTTAATGGGTCCTTCCTACCGGGGTTTGAGGGCCGTTCTCACTCGGTGTGCTGTGAGGTGGGGCTTCCCACTCAGTGTGCTACAAGAGTTAGTTTCTAAATGTGCTGTGGGCGAAAACTGCCTGGTTGTGTAGGAAGTGCGACACTGAAATAATGATTTACGTTGTCAACTCCGCTGCGAACCAAGTCCAAGTTTGTATTTCTTGTGTAGCTAGGAGGCAGAGTTTAGCTGTGCGGCGCGTGGGTATCTTCGAGTCAACACCAAATTGTGCAGGAGCTCTCAAGTAATGGCTAGCAATATTTTGAGATCAATGTTGCGGCAGCATCGGCTTGATATTGTTTCCAGCACTGCATCATGCATTTGAACAAAAATTAGTTTTTTTTCATAAGTTTAAGGAAATTTGCATTTATAGATGAATCTTGCTGAAACGTTAACGTAAAATTAGATGAGTTCAGATTTGTTTCTAAGAAATTACCCCCTAAGAGGGCATGGCGTACTAGGATAGGAAGTAGGGTTACGTTAGTTGAATTTGTCTATCCCTGTGCTACGGGGACTGGCATCCCGAGGGGAACATTGTTCGGTTACCTCAGCTCAAGGTAGGCCTTCGGGATTCCTATCTTTCGTCCCACTTCGCGTCTTCCAATTTTGACACTTTCTTCGCTTTGTCTTCTTTGTCTTTTCTTCTTGATTCTTAGCTTGCTGTTCTGATGCACAGGAGGTCCTGTGTAGAAACACACCTTGTGCGTAGATTTGCCGTTCTCTACAGTCCTGACGAAGCGGCTCCTTCCCTTCGCTCTCTCTGGATCCTATTTCGTGTGAATAGGGAGCTTTAAACTAATTATTTTCTTCTCATATAAAAAGTTTCTTTCGTCAAGGATTTCAACTTCCATTCCGTGAATTCGAATGCTCGTTCTCGTTTAAAGTACGCCACGATACTCATTCGTAAAGTTAGAGAAGACATAAACTCGCATCAACTTCTCGCAAGTGTTTACTTAGCTCGTCATCCACGGTCGCTTAAATTCTGCCATGCTCTTATGGATGAGATATCTTTTTTATGAAAAATTTTTTCTTTAATTTCAAAATTATTTAGCAATGCGGGAATTATGCTCAGTCAACCCTTCTAAAACCTCAGTTCTGGATTATTTTCTTAATTTTGTCCAGTTCCGATAAGGAGACTTTTAAAACTGCAGGTGTTTCTTTGGAGACTTCACCGTTAAGTTGCACGCGCCCCTGCAAGTCAACTCTGCAGGCAACAGCCAACCAAATTCCACGCTCCGCGGAATAGAAAGCAGTCGGCCACGAAATGGACTTGACGCGCTGCAGCTTAGCATGGCGACCCTGCAGCCCTCCGTGACGTCGGAGTGGTCTTAACTGGCGCGCTTCTTTGCGTCCAGAGCGAGCCTGGCTCATTTCCTCAGCAGTTCCAACTTTTGCTCGGCGAGTCCGCGTCTGGAGAGTGAAGGATGGCGTGCTCGGCAGCTGGCTCCGGCCTGCGCTGGGGGACTGCTCCGAGCTCTGCGATGCAGGCACGTGCACGCAGGTGCATCACGTGCACGCTGGTGCATCATGTGCACGCTGGTGCATCACGTGCACGCTGGTGCATCACGTGCACGCTGATTCATCACGTGCACGTTGGCTCATCACGTGCACGCTGGTGCATCACGTGCACGTTGGCTCATCACGTGCTCGTTGGTTCATCACGTGCACGTTGGTTCATCACGTGCTCGTCGGTTCAGCACATGCTGGTGCACGTCGGTTCAAGAGACACGCGTGCAAGTGTGTTTACGACTCACGTGTACGTTGGCTTACGACACACGCTTTTACGTTGGTCTAGCAGCAGGGGGCATGCACTCGCATGTACCCGGAACCTGCCCGTTCTTCACGTACACAGCAATTTGACAATACCCTAATATTGGGCTACACTCATGAGGTGGAGCTCTGCACCGAGTGTCGTAAGATACAAGGCGTGACTGTGCCTTTTGACTTGAGCTTCACAGTGATGACCACGTTCACCCGTGCGCTGCCTGCAGGGGCGCGTGTGCACAGCCCTACGCGCTCGCCGAGGCGCGGCGCTGGCACCAACAGCACCGCGGAGATTGCCTGCGTAAATCAATTCCTTGTTGCATCTACGCAGAACTCGCTGCTCAATTTGCCGTAGGAAACCCTTCAAAGATTTTTGTGGGCAGTGCTACTTCACTGCTGAAACTGGACGTGCCGTGTGCTGACGTGCCGTGTCCTGACGTGCCGTGTCCTGACGTGCCGTGTGCTGACGTGCTGTGTGCTGACGTGCTGTGTGCTGACGTGCCGTGTCCTGACGTGCTGTGTGCTGACGTGCTGTGTTCTGACATGCTGAATTGGATCATGTCGCCAAAACCTAACTTTAGAAAATCATTCAAAACCTTACGACACTACGTGGCCGGTAGCGCACTAGTTCACAAAGGATACTGTTCAAATTTATTTCGGGTCCAATACCTCGTCTTTGGAACTTACAATACCTTAGAATATTCGGCTTGTGGTCTGCAGGTGAGGTTGGATCTGTTTATTTACTATGAGACTACGAGCTGCTAAAACATCTCCTAGTATTGTGCACTTGTTGTGTAACTCTACAACACAAAAAGTGGTAGAACGTTGGTGTTGATCAATGGTATTTATTAATTTCTCCTAGGAACCAAAAAAGGTTCTAATTTCATCGTTATGGTTTAAATACTTATTCTATCAGAGACTGAACTTTTCACAATTAATTGAATTTTTATTTTAAATCCTTGTGTCATTAGAAAGTTTGTGACTTCTAAACGACTTTTTGAAAAATTGTCGCCGAGACCAAGGGCAAGCGAGAAATAATTGCAGTTCTCGCGTGTAATAACATGATAAATGATCGCGTTTTTCGCTCGCTAGAAGCCAGTTGCCAGGGTTTCTCTGGCGCAAGGCCTAGAAAGTTACAAACTTCTTGTGGACGAGTCGCCTTAACTTTCTGTGGCGGACTCGAGCGCGTTGGACGCGCACTCAAGTGGATGCGATTTGGTGGTGGAAGCTTACTGGTCCCGGAAGATTTGAGGAGTTACAGGAGGGGTTAGGACGTACTTCAACATTGTTCGAACCTCGTTTGGGAACAGGGACAGAAAATTATATTAATGCTCACTCTGTGCGAGGCATTTAAAGCGGTCCGGACGCAACGTAAGTTGGGCTAAGGAAACGCTCATGAGAACACCGTTGAGCACCTCCTCCCGTTGTTGGGACGAGGGCTCACGGGGAAGTAACTCGGCGCGACACTGTTGTTTCCACAGGGCTTCCAAGATCAAAAATTTCTTGCGTTCCACCGGCCAATACTTTAGTACACAAGAATTTCGCACTAATTCCTCTAAACATTTTGGTCCCAGAGTGAAGTTCGAAGTGTTGAAGTTGAAGCTCCAGGAAGTTTTGTTCTCGCTGGAGATTTAGGACAAGGAATTTAGATTTTTGAACTACGTACTTTCTTTTGGGATTTAGGAACTCGATAAGCAGTTGCATTCGAGTTACGATTGATGTTGCTACATTTTTTTTCTGACATCAGAACAGTCCTTTTGGTATTGTTTTGAACTGACGTGTCATTTTGTTGAGATATGCGTACTGCGCTACCTCAGCGCAGAACTATGTTGAAACCTGATCTTATGTTGAAGTATTTGTTGCAGCTGCGTGAGAAGTCGAACTGCCACAGTGACGTGAGCTGTCGGCTGAGCATCATTGCCGGACTGTTTTTGTGTACAAACACGCTCCTCGCTGGGATGCCTCCATACTTTTTTCGTACATGCAGCAGCGCGCATCACAGCCACCACTGTAAATTCGGTACTAACTCGCCGCGATAATTTTTTTTCATCGACACCAACTCGATTTTCAGCGAGTAAGCACAAGTCTCTTGTTTTGTAATCGATGTCAAAATTAGAAACTACTCACAAAAACCCTCTCTCTTTGTTCAATTTATCTCAGCGATAGAAGCTCATCAGCACGCAAGGATACGACGTCTTCGCCCCAACTACGCCAAGCGACCTCAGTACGACCTCGATGACTTGCTTCTGTTCTTACTGCTCCCGGGAGCGAATAAAACCTAAGGGTCAACTCACACGGACGGCATGTTAGCGACAGCGAGGCGA
>VOMN01112732.1:0-14279 GCA_014899125.1 Orchestia grillus | reverse complement strand
GGTACGAGTGTAGAGAAAAAGGACGGTACAAGTGGCGCCCAACGTGGGGCGGAACTGCGCAAAACGACCCATGCCGCGGGCCGGCACAATAATCACTGGTCACTTGATGTAAGTGTGCGTCTCTCTCTAATAAATAGTGCATAATTCTCCCGCAATCCTTTTTCTCGTGGTTTTTGGTGAATGTAGTCAGGCCAAGGAAGTTAGCTTTATTACCTAAGATTATTTTTTGCCAAAAAAGTAAATATATTTTTTCTTGCATAATAAGGTACTTGGAATTGTCCTCATCACTTTAATTTTAATGCTAAATCTATTAAGGTCTCAATTTATTTATGCGGTGGTCGGGGTTCTCTTTGTTGCTTTATTTACTTTATATTTTTTGTAGCAATGCTCCACATTGTCTGTCATACACGCTATCATGCATGGCTGGTGCTGTCCGTACGAACTCGCTTCTTCAATTTTTCCTGTAAAAGTTTTTATGCTACTCGGTGTTGATGATGAGGACGGTTATTACTCCACATTCTTTTTTAGGTAGGTGCAGTTTAATCTTTTTTCGAGACTACGAATAAAAATTTGACACTCTGTTCGGCGAAGAAATTAGTAGAGTTTGGAACCGAAGGCCGTGTATTTTTTATTCTAAGTCAATGGCAAAATTGAGTAAATTACACAAAACAAGCATAGCGTTAGGTCCAGTAGTTCGCGCCAAAACATTGTAGTAATGCACTATTTCCAGAATTTCAACATTGATTCATAGCTAGTTATGCGTAACGGAAGTTCAAATTTTCTGAGCAACAGATAAGGAATTCTGTTGTAATTTTTTTTTTACATGGAACACGTGAGGTTTCGAATATTGCCGGTCAAAACTATTTCATCAAAAGAAATGAGCATTAACGTTTCTATCCCCACGGTTCTTGTTTGATAAAAAAGACGTAACTGTTTCAACACAATTTATTTAAAGTTGAACATGAAAATATGCTACTTATGAGAAAGTATTTCTGGATGAGAATATGGAGTGAATATTCACTTTGAAAAAGTACCGAAAGGTGATGTCGCCAGCATTAGTAGGTGCGATGCTAATGCTTGTCTCTTGTTATGTAGGGGTAGCTCAGTGTGGTAAGCCATCGTCGCAACGTCTTTCTGCCACCGCCGGCCGCCACCACCATCTCCATCACCACCACCACCACCACTTCTCTGCAGTCTCTTCCATTGTGAGCAACTGCAGCTTTGAGCTCTTACGCATTTTGTTTCTTTTCGTATCCCATCCTCTCCGTTCAAATTGGTTTGGAAACGGAGGTCTATCTATTCTCCGTTTAAGCGTGCTGTTTTTTGAAGCCGAATATCTGCGCTGTACAAATTCGTGAGCCTAGTGATTAATAGCACTTGGTAGATAACAAGCTATACAAAAGTGTTGCGTTAATGAGGTATTTTCCTTCAAATATTTTTGATATGACACTCCTCTTGCTTTTAAAGTAACATAAATATGCCTTCGTATTGGTTACCCACACTGAAATTTGACGGATTTCTCAAATACGTAGTCATCAATCCGTCATTGAAACTTTATTGAGGAATCTCTAGTGTATTTTGTATGAGGCACCGCCAAAGTTTTGTCGCTTCTTCATCACTTGTGAAATCAATCAATGTGGTGTACTCTACGCGTTGCATAGCATGGGCCGCTCTCGTGTGTTTAGTATAGGATCCGCGCTGCTCCCAACCCTTGAATTACTGATGTTTTTCGAACTGCGGCGATTCTCCGCTGTGCACAGTGACTGAATACTGTGCTCCAATTCATGATTCTAGCAAGAATAGACGTGTGGAGGTTCTCCACTAACATTAAATATAATTTCATTGTGCGTAAAAGTCTTACGTGTGCTAATCTTTTCTTGAGCATGACTTCTCAGATTCCTTCACTGTCCCTCCGCAATGCTGATTTCTTATTTAATTGTATTTACTAAGTGGTTTGATCGTATCTGCTCGTACGGGTCATCTTTACTTACTTAGTAGCTAGACTCGTTTTGCTGGTCCATGTTGATATTGATTTTACTTTTACTGCCAAGGTTACTTTACATTATTCTATTGAATATTTAATGGAGCATGTAACCCCCTTTTTGGTTTACGGAAAATTTCTAAGTGGTTTTATGTCTATTATTTATTTCATTTTTTGAATTGTGTCCTTCAAGGAAACCATGTCGAACTTTTGAAGTGCAGCATCTAATATAAGTTGACTATGTACCCTAAATAGCTACTATCTTTTTTAATTTATGGGTCAATTTGCATTTCGTAATCAATCATGTTATTGTGGCAATAATTTATCGTCAATTAAGTGTAAATGAGAGGCACTTTTGCCCATTTATTACGAGTCAGTTCATAAGAATGTTTTGCAAATTGTTCATTAATCATTAATCGTACGTAATATTTCTTTCAATTGCATAGTTAGTAGAAGCTGTTGAATGTAGTCCTGACTTAATATTACTAACGTATGAGCAGTTGGTGCTTCGGGTTATTTTTCTGCTGCTCATCTTCGCTTTTCCCCACCGATACCTCCTAATTTTCAAGCCACATCTCTTTTCTGGGAAAACTAGCGTTATTCCCATCGATGTTGGTCTTATTCCTCTCTTAGCGTTACGCATAAAATTTTGTTGAAGAATTTTGGTTTTAGTACAGTTCATTCTATTTTCACTACCCCAACTGGACGTAGGGTAATGAACGATTTATAAAGAAGAGAATTAGGACACCTGTCTGCTGTTTACGTTGAGTTACTCGAAAGCTCTTAGCGCAATTCATCATCGAATTCTTGAAATGGTATTTGTATTCATTCTCTACGTGTTTGTGGACAATTATATCGCAAAATGTCTCCTGAATTACGCTTTTAATCTTGTAATTATCTCACGTACTTCATTCTTATGGTAAGAGAAATTTGTCATGGCGTGTGAAAATTAAGCTTAGGCTCGTATTTTCATCGTCACCGATACTTTCAATATAAATTATATTATTATGCTAATCATGGTGTATTGTTGATATTATTAGTACGCGTAGTCTAGTAGTGAGATGGCAGTTGATTTGGTAAACATGCTAAAAATAAATTGTGTTGAAAAAAGCTGAGGTAAAGGCTGACGTTAGTTCTGTTGGTTATGAGCTATTTTTCAGACACCTGATTTTGATACGTACGCACCAAGTCATTTCATTTCTGTTAATTCATTCACAGTGAAGACATCTAATATTGCTTATTCAGCTGTCATTATAATATGAAATATATTGCGAAGAATCGGTGGCATGAAAATTTGTTTGATTTTTCTCCAATGAAATAATTCTTTTTTCTATTGTACCTTTTGATAACATTTCAAATTGAGAAATGCGTTTAATGAAAATGTACCGATTTTTACAATCGTTAAAATGGAGACTGATATCAAGGACGTTAGAAAGATTCATGGTAACGTGGTTTATTAGGAAGTTATGTATGATTAAAATATGATTTGGCTATGGTATGACTGCGTGTATGTGAATGTTGGTGTGAGCTTGAATTGAATTCTTTCTGCGTTCAAACATCAAAAGTTCGCTGATGCGATAAGGGACCGAATCAATGCCACGGAACGGTTTTTAATAATCATAATCGTCTACACCCTTTGAGATATTACCACGAACTTTTTCCGCAAGACCAAAGAGTAGCCTACTGCTGACTGTCTTCTTCTACTTCTAGTAGTTATGATAATGATACTAATAATAGAATCGCTAGTTATGGCAACCAGCTTCATTGATAATAAAGTACAATTTGAGATTTAAGCCCAACTGTATGAGAGTGTTAATATTAAGCATTTCTCGCTGGAATAGCATTTATTTCTCTTCAAAATTACTATTATAGAAACGTGACTCCAGAGAGGAACTTTTTTACTGCTACATTGTATTAATATCATTTACGGTGTCTTTAGTGTTAAATGAAATTGCTCTGAAAAACATATTCTTATCAGTGGTAGTAACAACAAAGCTACTCACTATTCTAACGGAGCAGTAAATATATGATGTCGATTTATTGAATGTCCTAGCATCGTAGACATTACCGAAGTAAAGATGTGATTCTCAGTAGGATTAATCGCATAGTATCCTAATTTTGTATCTGAAAGTTTTATCGTAAACTAATTGACGTATCTGACTAATGTTTAAGGGTGAGGAGTTGCCATCAGATTAGGGTATATTCGTGTAATCCCTTACCAGCTTCTCTTCTCTCCTCGGTCACGCACGGCCTAAACATCGCTCTATCTGCTCGACTTTTTGAGTTTTGAAAAATTCAAGTACTATGTGAATGAAAGTGTGACTTAGTCTAATGATGCCTTTTGTATAGAATTTAGGTTTTAAGTTATAGCCTATATTTTGTACATAGAAGCGAAGAAATTTTGGATGGGAGCAAGTGCACTGCTGCGGTATTTTGCAAGAGGTGTGTGGTTTGCGCGTTGCTACCTTTGACAGCGCTCTCTTCTTGAAAACTGTTAAGATTACTCGGCGGTATTGCTGAAAACGGTAACTACAGCTGAGAGAGCTCCTGCGGCGGCGGTGGCGGTGGTTGTTGGATGGTGTGCAGAAAGGGAGCCTCTCACTACCTTCGTACAAACTGTGTTCTCTGTGGTGGTGAGAGCTTGGGCATTTTATCATCACATACGGCCCCTGCGAATGATGAACTGGAAAGAGTCAACCTTCGACTTACTATTAAGCGAGTATCACCAGATAATCCCTGAATTACGGTTGAACTTTTACTTATGTTTAAGATGTAGTTGTAGTTCATTTTCCTTGATAGTGGCAGATTTGAACTGTCAAAACTACCCTGCTAAGTGTGAGTGCGGTCTTTAGGCTAGTTGGTAGAGTAAGTTTGTTTGGAGTGGGTATGGTATAGGGTTATGTAGCTCTTAGTTTAAGATTTTGCATGCGACCAATCATTGCTTCTTAAGAGCTTGGCTGGTCTTGTAGTTAGTGTTCTAAGCATTCGTTCTATCCTACTTGTGGTGTCTTAACATGGAGGGGGTTGAAAAAAAAAGCTTGTTGGGCATTCTTTAAATACCGAGTTATGAAACGTCTCTCTGGCTTATCACCGTGCCCTTTGAGTGTCGCAGTACCTAGGCTTCGTGAAAGAAGCGTGCGGGGAAGAAAAACGTTCTTCGTTCGACTCGTACATTCTGCTCATCGACTCGTAGTTGTGTCCCACCTTCATGTTGTATTCGTGTTACCTGATCTTGTTACGCTCTCCCTCGCCTGTGTAGATGAGCTGCTTCATTGCACTCCCTCGCCTTCTCGGTAGTTACTCTTATATAGACCCGAGGCGCCTGTATCTCTTTTGTGTTGCGCTTCGTTCATTGGGTGGCGATGCTCTCTCCAGCGAGCAGAGTTCAACCTCGGCATCGGATCTTATACTCTTCGGATGGATGCTAACTGTGGCCTGTCTTCACTGGCGTTTAGATATTAGTTTTTCTTGCACGGCGTGGACGTTTTTTCGACTTGTCTCTCCCGTTTTCGGGGTTAATGCTGTAACACCGCTTCGAAGATTATCTTTGGGAAGTCTTGTTTTGAATTAATCTTAATAACATAATCCAGCTCTCGCAGTGTTTGGTTACGAGAGCTGTTGAACAAAAATGCTGTAGTCTCCTCTTTGTTGTTTGTCAGTGTTATATTATTCATTCATGATGGAATATTTTCATAGATATATTCATGTTTTTGAAAGTTGAGGAGAAAAATATTCGTCGCTAATTTGGTGACGATGTAATCCTCAGGTACCGTTAGTTTTAATAAATTTTTCCGTAGCCGTATTGCAGCATATCAGTGCATGAAACTTATCGTGGTGGTACTGATATATTTAGCTATTAGTATTTGTGTTATTTACAAGCGTTTTTTCTCTTTTAAGGGCAGGGTTTAATTAATACTATTCTAAGGAAGCATTCTCGTGTGCACTTGCAGCCAACTTCGATTACCTGTTGCCTGGTGCCAGCATCCCTTTATGGATGGCCACTGTCTACCTCACTCGTAGTGAGTCTTTAAAAGGTCCTAAAGAGCACAACCTTGTATCAGCACCTCGTCAAACACTCTGCAAAAGCGTAGGCTTCAATTTCTCGAGCAACGCAAGAACTCCTCAAGCTCTAGTGTCAACTCGTGAAGTGCTAGACTTATGCCTCTACTTCTTAATCGTAAATAAAAAAACGTTAAACGATAATACAACTTGCTAAACGATACATGATTTTTTCATACTTTTATATTTTGGCGCGTTTTGTCTATTTATGTAGTAATCTTAAGGCGATATTAGGTTAATTTTTTAAATGTATCACAAGTTTTATATTGATGTATATAACTTCTGGATAACACTTACATTAATAGTATGGTCTAAGTGTACATAAGATTTGCATTATTGGTTGTAAATAATTAATGATGACATTTAGAAATAGCGCGGTAGAAAATTCTGGGGTAAAATCTATTTATTACTTGTCCAGTTTTTGGTTTAAGGGAATTTTTTTGTTGTGAACCGAACTGTATTAAGTTGAGAGTATAGTCTGCAGCAGCTGGCGTTGTGATGCTAGATAAGGTAGCTCTTTAAAGCTCTGTAACATCTTTAGGATAATAAGCAAGGCTGCTCCTCTTCATATGTAGTCCACCGTTAGCCCTAAGTCATCGTTCTTTATGGCTGAATCTTCTAGCAAATTTAATCTAGGGCTAAAATCTTAAGCTTTACCGTAGCACCTTTTGCAGAGTGTTTGGCGAGTTATTGTGTTCGTGAGATCGTACATGACCAATGGTAGAAGGTCACTATGGCCTGGTGAGGCTCACAGCTAGGTCTCATTTTAAACGCTTCGTGAACGTGATGTGCTGATATAGGTCGCTCCTGGACTGAATTCTCGAATAGCCGATCAAAGTGTGCCTCCACCACACGAAAATTATGCTCAAAACAAAGATGTAAGTAAAGACATTCTTTAGAGAATTCTAATCAACCAAAATTCATGATGAAGTATTTAGATGTATTTCCGCTAAGTACGTTTTACCATATAAATTTCATCGGAGCCATTAAAATTTAAGTAGTATAATTCTCGACGCATTTTTATTTAACTCTTGTATATAGTAGAGTTAAGGCTGCAGAAATTAGACGAGTGCCACATTATAGGTATAAATGATAGGCTTAGTTACTTTGTACAATCCATACTAGTTCTTTTAAGCAACTGATTGCCGGCAAATAAGAAACAAACGTTTGAAAATTTGTGTCATTATTCCCTCATTCATAGATGTCATCTGCATACAGAATCCTTAATTTAATGTATACTTTGTGGTTTGTTTTGGATTAAGTGGGGAAATATTTTCTCGATGTTGGTAGCCGGTATGTGAAAAGAGGAAATGCCCCTCTTCTTCAGACATTTTTTGGCTTACGGCCAAACAATTTATCACACCAGCGAAAAGCCTCCAGCTTAAATTTTGACACTCGGTAGTGAGCGATCATTTAAATACCGTTCTTTCTTCGCATGTCTCCGGAAAATTAAGGAAATGGCAAGTATAATCTTATAAAACTTTTATTTTCTACATAACCTTATACAATATACAAAAACTAACAATGTAAAACTCTCCGTATAGCATTAAAATGTAAAGAGGCGAGGCAATCAAAGTCCCAGTAATTATCAGAATTAACTATGAAAATCGTATGGGTTCACACTCGTCAGTCCATTAGCCTGATACCTGCATGTTACTGAGTTGTAGATAGATTAACGTTCTGTTAAAAGCGCACCAGACCGAAATAGAAGTGAGAAAGTGAGAGTTTAACGTTCGATAAAATGGTCCACCAGACTCTATCTTTGACAGCATACGCACAACAGATCAAGTATTTACCGTCCATGTATCTGCGATTTCTTCAAGCGAATATTTTAATATTACCTGATCTAAAAGTGATAGCACACTGTTACAAAGTTACTCGGATGATGTAACCGGTTGAATAATTGTGAAGTTAATCTTGTACGATCTCCCTCTCCTGAATGTTTCCTACGTATATAACCGGCAGATCGTGAATTATTCCATTGGCATAGCATTGGAAGTACTCTAGTTTTAATTTTATTTTATAAACACAACTGAGCGCAATGTAAAGTTTTACAAAACATACTGAATGGTTAAAGAGCAACTTATCTGCTAATTTGCAACTAATTTGCACAAAGGTAAACAAAACCTGGAGATCAATTCTCGCCTACTTAAAAACTTCTTAGAATGCCCACCGAACTAGAATGCAGGATTCCGCAATTCCATAAAACTCTGCTCTCAAATTAACTCGTCAGGTATTCTAGAAATAGGTAATATGGGTGCACTCAACTATATAAGTTACTAGCAATGGATATCTTCATTTGAATTCTGGAACTTCTTGACTCCAATAAAATTTGAAGTGACCAAACGTTCAACTCTCCTCTGCCAAATGCCTCAAACTAGCAAGTTAAGTAATCGTCTACCCAACTACATCTACATGCACAGCTGTGACCTTTTAAATATCACTCATGCAAAGAATTATAACAGTTAACAATTCAAAACAGGCAGTGAATTGAAACACTAATAATCAAGCTATTTCTGCATGCCTTATTACGTAAACTCCCAGTTTTTCAGTTTGATCATGTCCGTTTCTAGTAACAAACTGGAACTTATTAGACATGAGCTATAGAAAAAAAGCTTATTACTTCATCAATGCTACAATACCAATAATGTAAAGGGCAATTTTCGCACAATTCATCAAAAAAGACGCAACATGTAATTTTTTAATAGTCAAAGAACGGTTTAATATTTCACATATGCAGTGCGTCCTTCATTTATCAAATGAATGGACAGCAAAAAATGAAAAAGATTCAAGGAAGTGACGCTCTTGCTTGATTATGTCCCCTAAAAAAAGTAAATTTTAGTAGTACACAAATCCAGTACGAAATTGACATTCTTTTACTTGGGATCGTGAGCAAAAAATCTACTGTAACCAGGCTGACCAAAGTAAGCTAAGACAATAAGTACCCTTTCGAGTTAAGGGCTGATAAGCATCGACATGCTAATACCTCCCAACTTTCAATTTTTACAACCCGTTGGATTCACAGGAGAAAAAAATTTCCTGTGGGTAATCCACACTGTTGTTTTTCGGGTCCAAATCTGTCAACTTATTCCAAAATTAAAATGGCTGAGCATAAGAGCCCGATTCAATCGGGTATTATATTATATCGGGTATCACACTCGAGATACGTGCAGCTTCGTTAATTAATGGCTTTGTTCCTGCTTTCTTAACCATTGTACCAGATTCGAAGAAACAAACGGACTCAGCAATTCCAGGTGAGTGCTGTGGAACAGTTGTAACTTGAAATAATTTTAAGACAGTTTTCAAAAGAAACTACCCTATTTACATCATAATACCCTGGGCTCATATCTCGTTTTCGTTTCAATAAGGTAAACATCACAGTATCATTCAGTAAAAATTCAAATGGTCCTTCTCATAAAAGATCGTACGACATGTGCATGCGCGTCAGAACAAATATTTGTTCAAAGAAAGACCCGCACGCATCAACAAAATTATGGAACAAGATATTTAATTCAGAGGAAAAGTTTAACAGCAGAGTTATTCCTTTTCACCTATTCCCAGCATTATTTGAGTGAAATTTGAATAGGGTGTCTGAAAAAAGTACTTTAGTTTGAAAGCTCAATGGTTCAAATGGATATTTGAATACATTATTCTCTTAAGTGAAATTCTAACTTGAATTGAGGTAGTGTTAGAATGCACAATATGCCTTGGCGATTCTTCGGCTACATTCCACGCTTCAACTTAACGTCGAGCAGTTTAATTACTGTTCGTTTCAGCCTAAACATTGCCTAAATGGCTGAATAAAAGAAAATTCATTTTGATAGGTACTAAAATCATAGCTGTAATGGTGACGTTTGTGCTAAGAAAAAAACTTTAGCAGGTAAAAAAGAATGAAAAAAATTCAAGTTGAATGAGAAATTGATGCAATAATTGACTAACATCGATTATTATGCAGCTATTATGAAGAAATAATTCCCGCGTGATTTAGAAATAATTTACAAAAATAACTTGCTAAATTTATGAACTTTCATACCTTAAGGAGCTTAATAAACAAAAAGGGCAAAAACAATACTGCACCACGGGCGAAAATTGTGCCCCCAACTTTTCAGAAAACTGTGACAGGCTACATAGTTACATGAAAAAACACTAATTAAATCAACACCACTAAAATTTAATTTTAGAGCTTAAATTTGGCCGTTCATATCACGGTATTATGATGAAAAACAAGGTATCCACAATGCAAGACAGTAGAAGACATCAAGGATAGAGTAAGTACTGATTATTATTGGCAAGCAAAATTCAATTGGAAAACAAATTCTATTTTAACAGCTCAGCTCAAATAAGTTAACATTAGCATACTCAAACGTATCTAAATTTTCCTAGCACAATCAGCCGTCAAAACTAACCGTACTGTACCATATTAGCGATTTCATTTTCCTACTTTAAATATCCTAATCCATCATCACGAAAAAACACTACACTTGAAACATTTTCTGCTGCATCATTACATATACTTTGGTTGATTTGCTCACATTATGAAAAATAATTTTTTTTTAAATAAAATGGTGGTAACTTATGGTCTATTTCAGCAGCTTATGCGTCGTGATATGAAACAAATTTCAAGTTGTTTACTTGCGCTTGCACACTGGAAACATATCATCTAAGCCTCAAATTCACCTTCTAACGAAATGTTGTCAACGTATGCTCATAAAATAGCCTTGTTTTTGAAAATTGACTGTCAGTGATATACGCCACAATTGTACAAGTTGAGGCTTCGTTTCATTTTATTCGTGGATAAGAGGTGTAGAATAAGTCCGTGCGAAGTAACTGATAAACAAACACACATGTGAAGGTCATGAAGAATGATAATCTTAAAATATGTCAATCGAATAACGTCAAGGATTATTATAAACACGCAGATTCATCTTTGATGTACACAGACAATGGAAAATATTCACACCATTCTTCATGAAAATGACTTGCAGTGGACAAGTCCTAGCGGGCAATATTTCACAAAGACATTCACGTCCGCGGTTTTGGAGTCACACTAGGCTTAGAATCGGAAGTTTTGCGGGCGGAGGATGTCTTAACAGGCACAGCTGCTTTAGTGCTTTCTGCGGAAGAACTTCCTGTGGCTTCCTTTTCGAATTTTTGCTGGAGGGATGCAACGTTAGAACTACCGACACTCTTACCTCCAAAAGCAGTGTTGCTCCTGACCGCAGGGCGACGTCCGCTCGAGCGTGCTGCGCTAGTACTGCTGCTGCTTAGAGTAGATTTCTTGGGTTCCTTAGAATCAGAAGGTTCACTACCCACTCCAGGTGACTTAGTTCTAGCAATACTACTTTTAGACTGAGTGACAGTATTCCCTTTGTCTGCTGTCTGGGGACCCTTAACCGTAGAAGGCCTAGTTGGTGATAACACACGAGCAGGCTTACTGACCGACTCGTTTGATTTACCAGATGAGGATGCATTATTTCCCGTAGTTTTACTCTTGGAAATTGAAGTTTTCCCCTTCCCTGCACTACTAGTTCTAGCATTCGCTCGTGAGGCGCCCACATTTGATGTAGTTGTTGCGCCTTCTGTTTTGGAGGCTTTGGTACTGACAACAGGTTTGTCAGGCGGGAAAATAACCTTGTCTGGAGGAAAAGCTGGTCGCGAGGATTTAGATGGACCAGATTTAGATGAGGCACTAGAAATACTAGCTGTAGGTGCAGAGTTCATGCTACTGGATGATTTATCTACGCTATTACCACTTGAAATACTCACCTGACTAGCAAAAGGTTTGCCTGCACTCGACACAATGGGCTTGCCTGCGGCAAGTTTCGCTTGCACCTTCCCAGCAACACTTAGCGCCACATTATCGGGTACTTGCTTTACTGGAGAGGGTTTGACCGCGATAGTCGCTACATTAGTTGAAGCAGGTGATGGTTTAGCTGTTGCAGCAGTCGATGACGCATTCTTACTAGGGACATTAGAATACAAAGGTGTTGTACTATTAGCCGAGGCATCTTCAGCTTTCAAGTGATCATTGCTCTTCAACTGTTTCGATGCAACTCTCACTGCTTCCAATGAAGACTCTAATCTGTTGTTTGCCGATGTGGTTTGTGTCCGAGTACCGGGAGTAGCATCAGACATAATTTGCGTTGTGATGGTCGTGTTGCTCATTGCAGTAATAGGGCATTTGAGGTCAGGTGAAGCCGTCTCGCTTTTCTGCCCCGTGTCCTCTACAATGGTCTTCTCCTGATCATCGGGTAAGCTGCGTTTCAAGTATGATAAAACACTACCCGGTTTCGACAGCGGTTTTTGATTATCGCTTCCCGCTGAGTGACTAGAACTGAGAGACGAAATCTTCGATGCTGCCTGTGATTTCCAAGGATAACTAATGCTGCGACTCACTTGACTTGAGCTCGTACTATCAACTTTTGGCAACGGCGAGCTATCGTCTAGTGAATCTAACCTGTTTGATGCAAGGCTCACATTATTCTTGCCTATGCTAAAGGCACCACGTTTTTCTTCTGCCGATTTGACCTTTTTTTTGTGAACGAGAGCGTCTCGAAAATCAGGCTCTCGAGTGACTAATTCGCTAACAATTTCAGACAGCAGGCCTCCGTCTTCCGAACTGCCGCAGCTGGTACGATCTGGTGGGGTTAGAGAAGACGATCGGCTAGGAGGAGAAGGTGCTCCTTTCTTGCTCTCCGTTGTATCATTTCCACCAATATTACTATAGAGTGGCTCTTCCACACTGTCTTTCTTCTTTCTCTTTGCCTTACCGTACAGGAACGAAAACATAGATTTCTTAGGTGTAGAAATTTCCGGAGATGTAATTGCAGAACTGTTGGCATAAAACGGCTCTTGTTCAGCAGCATCTGAATCTAAAATTTTAGATTCAACTGAACTGGCATTTTCAGGTGATGTGCCTTCTTCAATTGTAGCATAAATACTTTCAGTTGGAGACGACGTATCTTCTTCCAGAGACGCCATCGGAGCCGGGCTATTGTAGCTCTCAGCACAATCGTCATAAAGATCGTCAGAGCCTGGGGAAGGAATTGTGGGAAGAGGAGGACGGGGAGGAGGATCTGATGGTCGAGCAGGAGGAAGGCTCTTGGGCCTAGGAGTCCTCATTGATCCAAATTTGGGTATGGGTGGTCTGAGAGTCACAGAAGGTTCCCTCATGCTACCTATTCTTTGAATATCAGATGAATTAGCAGCATTACGTTTTTCAGAAACATTGACTGAAGGCGCCCAAGTTACCTTCGTAGACTTGCTTCCTTCTTGAGTTGAATTCGAGCTTGCTGGCGGCTCAGGAGCGGCCCGGACAGGAACCAAATTTTCAGGTAATTTGGTAGCCTGAAGTTGCATAGGTGCAGAAATTTCAAGTTGCATCAAGCTTTCTCTATTGATTTTTGATGCCTTACGAGGCAGGGTACTAGAGCGACTGGCGTCTTTTTCATCTTGCTCACTAGGTTCGTCTGCGCTCTTGTCTTTCTTGTTCAAGAAGGAAGCGATCCTAGAGACGGTAGAACCTGATGACTTGGATAAGTTAGCTGGAGATGCTGAGGGAACTGGCATCGCAGTGGAGGGCCGCGAAATAATAACCGAGTTATGATCCGGAACAGATAGTGGGCGTGGAGCAGCAGAATGAGGACGACGCTGTGGATTTACCACTGCCACGGGAGGGATAGAGGAGGGTGGAGGAGGAGGAGGAAGAGTTTTAGGAACGGAAGGTGCTTGGCTAACGGGCTGCACAGCTCGGTTCGTAGATGCTTTCAAGCTAGGTCGGCTGATAGAAACTTTAGCGGGAGCAGTGGGGGCCTGGCGCACGGGTTGTGGTGGAACACTGGACGCCTTTGTGATTCCATTTGCTACACCATTAACTGAGTGAACAGGAGATCCTACTCCATTTGATAAATTGCTGTTATCTACTGGTGCAAGGGTAAAGCCTGGATGCTTCCCGAAGAACTCATTCGTGCTGTCCCCCTTAGCTCCGGTCACAGGCACGGACGGAGGAACGATAGTAGCGCTGCCGTTAAGCAAGGGACTGTTACTTTTGCTCTCACAAGACGAAACTGGACTGGATGGGACGCCACCCGTACTAGCCGTCGAGATTCCTCTCTGAAGGCCAACGGCGCCTCGTCTGCCCGCTTCAGGATCACAGCTTGGAAGCCTGATCAAAAATGGATACATCATTATGCTCATATGTACCATATACTTCTACATTAATAATAATAATAATAAAGTT
>VOMN01112719.1:0-12244 GCA_014899125.1 Orchestia grillus | reverse complement strand
TAAACTAATTTGAAAATGGGTTTCCTTTTTTCTGGGACACCCAGTATTATGGGTCAAATTCACTTCGATATTCCCGTACGAACGACAAATTCAGATTGTTCGTGCTCCAAATTTAAGGATGGTCTTAAGTCTTTTTATAACGAGGGTCGAGAATTTTATATCACTCCAGCTCAATGAATATAATCTGAGCAATTGATGCAGTCATTCTGCGCATTTATTGCACATTATATCACCTACACACCTGAATTGCATCAGCGTTGACTGGACATTTCTGTCACAAGGAAAATTGAGCGATGCAATTGGCAGGTGGCAACGAGCGAAACAGGCAGGAGGCAACGAATTACTCTCCTCAGTAATGTTCAAGCTAATGCGAGAATTTTATTAGATGGGAAAATGGAAGGATATACATAGCAAATTTCGTACGCACTCAGATCGTAGAAAATACAAGCCGACTCAGAGCCAGTGTAGTTTGTCTGCGTCAGCAGCAGCTGAATGCCAACACACGAGCACGACGTCGCACTCGGGCTTGACGGACTAACTCCACCGATTAGAAGATTATTGGTGAAGTTATTCTAACGACCCTTGGCGTGTTGCTTGATGCAATCTCGTCCTCCAAATCAGTGCCAGAATCACGAGTTCAACCCTAAACGGTCACTCGAGACGCACTCGAAGTTACTCAAACGATCCGAATTACTGCAGCCGAGCCGACTACTCCACACTGTCGCCTGAGAACTTTTGCAGGAATTACTTTTCTAAAACAACGAGCTGGTTTTTTGCGAGCGACGGTCGTGCTAGTTAGAAGAACTTTGAGTAACGAGAGTTTGTAAGTGCACGCTTGTCGAGCGTTTTAACAGCTTTCTAAATTATTGTGTGAATGAAACCTCAGAGTAAAAACACGGCCTGATCTGATATTCGTGATATTTTTCTCCTTGAAGCATGCCATCAATATCATACGCTGAAATAATGCACCTATATCTTGTTAAAAGTTTCCCCAAAAATACAAATTACAGAGCTGCAAAGGTTGTTTCGTTCCTTGCTGAGTGAGTGATGGCTGTTAATTGATCTTGTTTACGTCAGCTTTGAATATGCCTGTAAACACACGATGGCCTGACTTAGGGTTTGCCGATAGCGATGTGGGAGTGACGAGAAATGTACGAGTAGTAAGTAAAACAACGCGTCTTGGACAGTTTGTTACAGATTGTTTTAAAAATGCATTCCTGATATAAAAGTTAATTGCATACGTAAAAATTCATTCCGATTATAAAAAATCTAGTATGATCGATCTACATGTATAAAAGTAAAAATAGGAGACTATATCTGCAATCATTTGTACCTCATTTTTTATATTTTCCAGGAAATATCAGATATGGAAACTGAAGCTGCTTTTTATTTTCAAAAAAATTGCAGTATTTACCATACTAATACATTCGGAACTCAACTGCAGAATACTAAATCTACACCTTTCTCAAAAAAGTCCTTAAAATTTAAAAAGTAGACAAACTCGTAGGAAATGCTATTTAAATGTAATTTTTTAAATATTTCGAAGAAAATTACTTATAAAAAATAAAAGCACATTTAAAAAACGAAGTCATATAATGTATGCACGATATGTAGTTCTATGAATACTAAATGGCATATTTTTTCACGAAACATGTAAAAAATTAGGACTCTCAGACCATTAAACACTAAAATAAACAGAAAACAAACCATTCTTGTAAGGCGTCACGTTTTTAATACAAACACGAATAACAAAAAAGAATATATAACTTTCAAGTTCACTAAAATACACACATACATCGAAAAAATATTAACGAATCTACTCTATCAATGTAATATTTCAAAAACTATAACTCCAGAAAAAGTCAAATGTGGCGTACGCAATGTAAAAATTAAAAACCTGACAGTCCATCAACGATCACGAAAGCATAGGAAGCAAGTTAACGAAAGTTAGATATCAAATTTGTATTTCTATTGTCAGGTTTGTGATCGTGAAATTGATGATGTAGACAGACATCATGTAGACAATTGATGATGTAGAATTTAACGAAAGAAATGGGTTCAGGGGTTCAAAAAAAAAACTGAGGAACATCAAATTGCAACAGAATCCACAAATAGAATTCAACAAACATGAAACTGGAATATAAAAAATATTCAGTGTCGGATGGTTTAACTCCAACAAATTCAAATAATTATCGAAGTAAAATATGGATGAAGATATGATACGTAAATTATACGATAAGTTGTTGTATAAGATAGAAGAATATACTATTAAATATTTAAAGGAATGATGAACTATACAATCAATATTGTCGAATACAAACCTTTAAAAAGATCTACCTATCTGCAAGTACCTGAAAAGTTCAGATATCTGAAATACTAATTATTCAATATTAAAAATGACGGCATGTTTTCAGTGATGTGTAACTCGATATTATACAAGAGGTGAGAAACATGGTGAACGAATCACGAAACGATTAAAGAAAGAACTAAAAAATGAATTTTTCGGCCATCAATTTTCCTGTATAAATTGAGGACGTCGGTAAGTTTGAAAATTTGAATAATATACCAATAAATGTGTATAATTTCAATATATGTTCGGAGCATTGTCCATTTCGAATAAGTGAAACAAAAAACAAAGATGTAATTTCAGTTTTACTATCGAAAAATGAAAATACGAGTCACTACGTATTGATGAAGTCTTTAGGTCCCTTCGTAAATAATAAACATCAAAAGAAGAAACACGTATGTTCTTATTACTCATGGGCATTTTCGAGCGCGGATCTTCTTGCTGAAGATAAAAGGGAATATTCAGTTCATACATCAACAAAGTATGCACTCATTAATGAAAAATTAAAACTCAAAGGCGATCAGAAAATTATCGTGCATCCATTCGTGATACCCGCAGACTTTGAATCGACTTTACAAAAAATTGATTCATGTCAGACAGATCCTAATTCAAGTTATACTGAAAATATCAATAACCATAAACCGAACCATTTTGTTGTTCGGCTAAGTGTGATGTACATAGGCAAATATTCAAATCTTGATATATATAATGGAAAAATTTATTAGAGCTGTTCGTGTCATCCCTTCAAAAAGAAACTCGTAGAATATACTATTTTTTGAGCAAGAATTAAGGAATGTATTTAGGGGGGAATAGTTATAGAAAACATTTAGAAGCGAAGCATTGTTATGCATGCCATGAAGCATTCACCGAGGAAAACGATAAAATGAAACATCATAAATATTTAACTCATCAATACCGAGAGCTAGCCCACCTGAAATGCCACTCAGAAACTCTACCATTATCCTCTGTACTCATGCGTAACCCATCTTATCATGATTGTCATTTATTCATGGAAGTCTTAGGTAATGTTTTGGGCACAATAAATATTATACCAGTAACCGATCAAGAAAATATAAGTTTTACCCAAACTATCGAAGTTGGGACGTACAGAGATACGAAAAAAGGAAAAGAAAAAGACATTACGCAAAATTGACGATTCTTAGGCTCATACAGATTCATGCCTTCATCATTAAATACACTGTCAAAGAATTTGATGGATCATGCGAAATCGAGAATATATTTTGCAAACGATGAACAGTATAAATTACTCAATAAAAATGCATGTATCCGTATGAATGTTTCGATAGTTATGAGAAAATTGATAATTTAATTTTACCCTGAAAGAATGATTTATTTAGCAAATTGAATAATAAACATGTAACAGACGAAAAATATAAACTTGCTAAAAAGGTTCGGAATTTGTTTGGTTGTAAAACTTTCAAAGGTTATTATGATTTCTACCTTAAAATTAATACTTTGTTACTGATTGAAGTGTTTGAAAACTTTAGAGCTACTTGTCTGAAAACATATGATTTAGATCCCGTTCATTGCTTCACGGCACCTGGATTACCGTTTGATGCTCTATTCAGTCTATTGTCTAGTATAATACTAAAACTCTGGTCGTCTTGCTTGTTTGTTTGCTTGAAACCGTGCACGCGTTTGTCTGTTGGCTCTGAGATATTCGAAATTTATACTTTTCGTTTAATCCTGTATTGTGGATACTGACTTAACTGCATAGGATACATTTCTGGATACGGTTTGATTTTGATAAATTTTATTTTACCCAACGGGTCACGGTTATCTATTAATCTACTGAAATTGAGTCAGATACCCTTAACGATCCGGATATGACATTATTTAAAGGAAACCGAGGTGGGGTTTCGATGGTATCTAATATATATGCTAAAGCAAGCAATAAATATATACTTGGAAGTTATAACTATAAAAAGCCTAGTAATTACATATAATACATAAATTTTAATAACTTAATATGGTTAGGCTATGTCTCAGAAACTTCCTACAGGTAACTTTAAGCGGATGAATAAAACAGAATATTACATAAAAGATAAAGGTTATCTATTAGAAGTAGATTTAAGTTATCCTGAAGAAATTTATCAAAACTATAATGATTTACTATTAGCTTGCCTTTAGGAAATCTACATAAGTGAGTCCCACCTCAAGGTAAAAGAAAGAAGTATGTAGTTTATCTTAAAAACCTGAATCAATATCTAGAGCTTGGAATGAAATTAGAAAGAGTACATCAAATATTAGAATTTGATAATAGTTCATGGATGAAACTCTACATAGATTTAAACACAGAGAGGAATAAACAAGCAGAATTAGATTTTGAAAAAGATTCATATGAACCTATTAACAACTTCGTATTTGATAAAAAAACATGGAGAACGTAAGAAATCGGGTTGATTTGGACCTAGTCAAAACTGAGTCCGAATTGTAGGAATTAGCGAACAAGTTTAACTTCAAAATACAGTACTGAAGATATTTTCGGATAATTTAGTAGCATGTCGTATGCTCAAGCAAAGCCTGAAATTTGATAAACCTATCTATGTTGGTATGTGTATTTTTAATTTAAGTAAAACATTAATTTAAGATTTCTATTTCAGCTTAATCCGAAAAAAATATGGTGACAAAGTAAGTTTGTCGTTTACAGATACTGATTCTCTGTTACGATGTTCAAACTGACGATTTATATGACGATATGAAAGAAAATCAGGACTCATTTGATTCATTGAACTATGTGAGCGATCATTTCCTATATTCAGAAACCAATAAAGAAGCGATAGTAAAAATGAAGACGAAGCTTCTGGGTTACCAAATGAAATTTTTTTAAGACTGAGAGCAAACTTATGATGTAAAAAAACCAAAACTTCGAAAAAAGCAAAGGGTGTAAAGAAAAGTGTTATTAAAAACTACACCATAACTCTAGAAGAATATAAAAAACATTGGCAACGGAAACAATATACAAAACTATGTAGAATATTCATAGTATAGATCATGAATTATTTACAACGGAAACAAACAAAATAGCATTGAATGGTAATGATAACAAAAGACATACATTATCAGATAGTATAGACACATTGTCGTTGAATCATTACAAAATTAACTGCAGAAATTTTCTCCAAAAAATAATTATCTATGAAAATAAAGCAACATTTCACTCTAATATGATGTCTCATGGAAATGAGAAGTATTTAAGCCAATTAAAATCACTTATTGACTATGAAAAAAGTAAAAAAGGAATTGTAAATACGATGCTTCAAAAGTTACCTCACCTGAAATGCATTTAAAATTTCCATCAAACGTTCGATGTGAACAAATTACAAATGGATCGCTTAATAACAAACACACTCATTTCGTCGGCGGTCCTGGTACAAAGGCTCAAAAAATAATTCAAGAAGTTTATCACAATTGCTGGATCTGGCTGGTAAACAGCATGACAAATTTTATTCTCAGCGCTTTAAAATGAAACAGAAATTATGCTGATGATATCTTAGCGAAGCGAGCCGCTGAAATTGTGACAGATTCTCGAAAACCTAAATACATTAGAGAGGATGCCAAATAAGTTAGCGCTATAATGGCAGGTACGAGCTGGGCAGGCATGGGTGTTTCAAAAAACGTCAAAGTGGGCTCGCTTCTGAAAGGCGATAAAATCTTGGCTGAATTATTTTATAATCCTGAACAATGTTACGTTAGAATAAGTTAATTTGCTCGCAAAAGAGGTTTATCTCAAAATCTGGTGAAGAATTGGTTAAAATCTCAAAAAACGTATACCATTCACAAACCTGAGAGATATTATTTTAAAACAAGAAGAGTTAGAGTATCGAATATTGATGATAAATGGCACACTGATTTAGTTGATATGCAAAAATATAAAGATTTAGGAAAAAACTCCATTCTAAAAGTGATTGATATATTAAGTAACTATGCATGGGCTGTCCCTAACCGGAAAAAAGACTAGTGATAAAATTAAAGCTTCTTTTGATAATTTTTTCAAAGGAAGAATCCCGTCTAAAATTCAAACTGACAAAGGCCTGGAATTTATAAACAAACTTACTCAAAATTGTTCGAGAAGCATAAAATTCAATAGTTTACTACAGAAAATGAAACAAAAGCACAAGTTGTAGAACGGTTCAATAGAACTTTTAAGTCTAAAAAAAACTATAATCTCTTACAAAGTTAGATAACAAACTTGTATTTTTATTGTCAGGTTTGCGATCGTGAAATTGAACTTGAAATTGAACTTTAAAAATACTGTTATAGTAAAGAAACTGTTATAGTATTTTACTTACAAGAAAACCAAGAATTGGGCGCATGTTCTACAAGATCTCATTGACAATTATGATAATAGTTTTCATTAAATCAATTAAAATGACTCCTCATCAAACATCATTGAAACAGAACAGTAAAAAGGTCTATGCTAATTTATTTCCTCAAATAAATTTTCGAAAACACCTAAATTTGAAATTAAAAATCGAATTAGGATAAGTAAGCAACGTAAAGACTTTCAGAAAGGTCGCTCTCCAAATTTTACTGAAAAGTTATTCATTATCTTCAAACTATTTTATCCGAACTTGCGAATTTTAAAATGAAAGATATGAATAGTGAAGAAATAATAGGAAGTTTTTATGAACAATAACTCTCAAAATATAGAAATTATATTTATGAAATTGAAAAAATTGTGATAGACAGTTAAGGGAAAAGTTTAGTTAAGTGAAGAGGATATGACAATCTTTCATGGATTTGGAACACAAAATCACATTTTTAATTCAGTTACAATTAAATGGTGATAAGGTGAATTTATAATACTAAAAAATAAATAATACTTGAATATTAATGTCTAAAAAATAAAGATGCTTTGCTTGAAATGTAAGATGAAAACAAACACTTAAAATGCACAATACTCAAACGAAAAATAATAAAGTACTGGTCAGAGGGGAATGTTTCGTTAGCAAAAAAAGTTAAAACTTCTTTTGTATCTAATGAAGCTGCTAAAAAATAAGGTTTTTATTTTCAATGCCTGTTTTATCAGGAACGCTTGGAGCAGTTGATNCTGATAAACTACTGGCAGAAAGAAAAAGACACAATGCTGCAGTGTAAGAGATCGGGTTCAAGATTAACACGACCAAAAAACTTGCAGCAAAGCTATTTACTTGAAAAATTAAAAGAATTAACACGTATAAAACCTTTTTTAGATCCTGACTTATCTTATCATACAGAAAAATTAAAATACCGAAATTTAGAGGCACATTTATGAGAAATGCTATTCCTAAAAGACCTTTGACAATTGAAAGAGGGACACTAAATTTAGATATGATGAAAGGAATGGGCACACATTCGACCTGTTGTATAAAAACGATATGATATATTATTATTTCGATAGTCATGGATTGAATTTTCTTACTGAGTTTAAAAACATGAATAATTGTGACATATTATCATCTATTGATATAATACAAAAATTGGTGACGTTATTTGTGTACTTTTATACTTAGAATTATTGAAAAGGTTACTGGAGGAGACTTTTCATTCCATCGTCTCGGATCTTCACAAGAGAAGATAGTGATTTTTTATTTAAATATTTTAGCAATTGCGTAAGAGTTCTTATAAAAAAATTTAAGATTCAATTTTTATACAACAAAATTATTTTTCAGCTCCTTTCAAGAAAATAATAAGCTATTGGAAAGTAATTAAGTAATTGTAATGAAATGATGAGTCCAATACAAAATTCATTTATAGAAAGTATTCTAGAATCGCTAAAAAATAAAATCAAGAATTTCAAAATGAATTTAAATCAAGTATTGAGACTTTGAGAGACGACTTACTAGTTCAGTTTGGTCATGTTAATTCAGGCAAGAAATTCTTAGATGCATCGATTTATGAACTGACTGAAAAAATTGACAATGAGGAATTAAAACTTACCAATTTGGAATGAAAAATAACTAACCAACTTCAAGAATATCAAGAGGAAATTAAATCCAACATTGATAATCTTGGGGATGAAAAGATCCAAATGTTGAATCTACTGCGAAAAACAAGTTGAGCAAAAGGTTACGGATGTTGAATCTACAATGAGTAATCTTAAGAAACAAGAGAGAAAAGAAGCAGAGTCTTTGACTGGTTCTGTAATTGGAGAAAAGGTGAAAAGTAGAAGCTACAATCAGTAATCAACTTGAACACAGAATTGATGAAGTGGAATCACGAGTAACTCAAGATGTTTATTGAAAGTTTCTGGAATTGAGAATGAAATAACTTTTGCAGCTTCCAGCGTTTAATGTATATTAAAAAATCTTGAATAGAGAGTATCATCCAATTTTCAAGATAAATTCACTGACTTAAAAGATAATGTCATGGAATTTCGAGTGTCGTTCGTTTAAAAAAATAAGGTTGAAGAAGTTAAATAAAATTTGAATAGTATAAAAAGCATATTTTTACAATTCTCTCAAAATATTGTTTTAAACCAAAATGAAGTTAGTCAGCTCAAACTTTGATCCAAAATACATCAATCTGAAATAATACAACTGTTTGAAATTGGGAAATGAAATATAGATGCATATCTTCAAGGTTTGCCAAAAAAGGGCCACCCAAAATTAAAAATCAAATACTTTGATGATACTGCTACTGTGCCTGAACCGAGTGAAATAGACTCTAAAAAGAAAAATCTGTTCGTTTTTGACGACATTGCGACCGGAAAAATCAGAACCGTGCTGACAGTTATTGCCCTCGAGGAAGACACAGTAATTGCAGTTTCATTTATTTATCTCAAAATTATGACATATTACATCGCAGACAATTCGAACAAATGCAAATATCTTACTTCTATTCGATTTACCACTCTTTAAGCTGAAAAATATTCATCAAGATATCATAGCTCCTGGTACGTCATTCGAAGAATTCAAAGATTCCTATCATGAAGTTTTTAGACAACTTATAGTTTTGCTGTAATAAACAAAGGTAAACATCCATTTTTGAGAAAATACTTCAAGAATATGAGTCGAGAGTACATTCTGAAAAAGTATTTTCAATCCTTTCAGTTATATTATAGTACTGAAATTAAAATACTTTTTTCATTGAATATCATATATTTTTTGTTTCAATTATTTATTTCATGAATATTTCCCTTTAGTCTGGTACAGCTTTCCAGAGCTGCTCAGCCCACTGGTGGTGCGTGGGCTGCTCAGCCCACTGGTGGTGCGTGGGTTGTACATTCAAAACCATCTGAAAGTAAGAAAATTATTTTAACTCAATAACTCGAATTTCTAGACCATTATCGTGCATTTCATTAGAATGCTGATAGTCAAAACACATAGCTTTGACCTTAACCTAATTCAAATCGAGCCACAAACAGATTTTCCCTCCTGTGTCCGTGTGCGTCCCTCGCCCCTGACGGTAAGCTCGCAGCGGGGAGGTGCGTGTTTGCAGCCCTGGCACGTCGATGACAGTGATCTTCATGCTGCTGCTGCCGGGGCTGCTAGTGCTGCTGCTGCTGCTTGTGTTGCTGCTAGTGCTGCTGCTGCTGCTTGTGTTGCTGCTAGTGCTGCTGCTGTTGCTGCTAGTGCTACTGATGCTAGTGCTGTGGGTGTTGGTGTTGACGCTGGTGTTCTTCTATAAAGTAGCTATTCACTGCCTACATTTAACATGAAATTCTTCAACAGAGTCAATGACTTATCGTAATTTTGTAACATTAGTGACTATAAATGTGAAGGAGAGATGAATTTTCACTAAAAATGGGTATTGTTCCATAATGTTAGTATAAATCAAGTAATTTTTGAATTACCTTAGTGATATGCTACAGAGCATGCCGATATCGTTTTCCATAATTTTTTTATTCAGTAGTGATACATTCAGTTCACTTTTGACGAAATAGGGTAGTAATGGTTTCGAATTATGAGTTTGCTTATATAAGGAGATACTATTATTAAATTTTTTCACTCCTTCTTCGTTTGACCTAATTTTCGGTTCTTTCGTTTGTAAAAATGCTAAAATATTAACACATGTTTCAATATTGATGCTCATAATTTTAACGAGAGAGTTTTTTTAATTTCTCTAAAACTAATATAGTCTTTAAGAAATTACTTTTATATTTATTTCGATTTTTTCTCATGTTCTTTAAAGATGATACATCATATTCTTTCTTAACACCTGTAAGCCTTGTGTGATATCGATGATTTGTTCAGACGTCAACTCCTCCAATGCGTTTAACATTTTGTCTCAACAACGGAAGCTTGCGAGAAGTTGTGATAACTACCGGTAGTTTTGTCTGTTTGAGTCACATTCTACATTAATGGTACTCATGTCTTGGGAGACACCCATTAATAATGGTGGAGAGCTTGAGTCACATTCTATATTAATGGTACCCAGTATTAACAGGTGGAGAGCTTGAGTCACATTTTATATTAATGGTACTCAAATCTTGGGAGACACTCGTTAATAATGGTAGAGTGCTGGAATTACATTTTATATTAATGGTACTCAAATCTTGGAAGACACCCGTTAATAATGGTGGAGAGCTTGAGTCAGATTCTGTTGTAATGGTTTTCAAATCATGGAAGACACCCGTTAATAATGGTGGTGAGCTTGAGTCAGATTCTGTAGTAATCGTTTTCAAATCTTGGGAGACACCTGTTAATAATGGCGGAGAGCTTGGCGTAGCTGCCCGATCCATGTTTTTTTTTCACTTAGAACAATTACGCTGCTTGGTGCTTGACTGCTTCGGTCCTTTAGATGGTCTGAAGGGATAAAAAATGTTTGCTAAGCGTAAGTCAAGAGGGCAGTGTTTTCACAAACAGTTATTTGTAAACAAACAGCTAGAAAATAAAATATCAGAAACCAAGCTTCATTTTTGGACAGCAAATTCTTCTATTGAACCTATCGATAAAATATATATGTAAACTTACGTCTTATCTGGGACCTGATGAACTTCTTTTCTTCTGACGCACTGTGTGCGTGTCTGAACTGAGATGCAGCAAGCTTTCATACAATGATCATGGTCATAGTTCAATATTCACTTTGACAATCCTCTCACCCTGATAATCATACAATTGAGTACATGGGTAATCAGGTAAAATAGATATGTTTGATGCTGCAGCTCTCAGTGATAATTGGTGGGGCGGTGGGGCTGGGTGTACAAGGAAGCGGCTTCCGGATTGATTTCGGATGGAACTCATTTGAGTTCCACTCTCACTGCCCTGCGCTCTCACTTTTCTACCAACTAAATGCATGTGTGTGTGTGTGTGGTCGTGTTACTTGTGTCATGGTTGTGTGTGTGTTTATCTGTATATCAATAATGACGTATAAATGACTAAAGATATTGTCTCCCATTTTCCAGTTTTATAGGTCGACCATAATAGAATTTTTTTATAAACAGGGGATGAATTTTTATACAACGCTTCTGGATACCCTCTGGGGCAAACTGCCCTAGAAGCGTTGTTTTACTTACTACTTATCCGTACATAAGCATAGTCTCAAAAGGCTCACAAATTTGAAGTCTTTGAGGTTTTAAGCCTTAACAAGGTACCGTATTTCTCGCCTAGTTTGTTAATCCTTTCTGCAGACATTAATCCACATTTACAATTGACAGGTAACGAAAACTATGCTTTATTTTTACATTTTTATTATTCTGATTCACTCTTCTGCTCAAGATACGTTGGAGTCAACAAAACATCTATTTGATACTGTGTATTTTCATCACGTCCTCAGTAACTTCTCGTATGGTTCGAGCATCAAGGCGGACTGATATACCTCACATTCTTGGTGAATTTTAGGTGCTTATGCAAAGAGGGCTCCGCAGCGCGCTGGACAGCGTGTTGGCCTCTATTTCAGGCGATCCGAGGCTCGATCCAGGGCTCGATTCAGGGCTCAATCTAGGGCTCGATC